>WNWK01004812.1:0-22500 GCA_009830355.1 Cherax destructor
CTGCAATAATATTGAGTAATCAAATACTGCACTGAAGGACAAGAAAATTTATACACAAGTACTTACTGCATGTGTACGAGTTTACACAAGGAACAAAGATATAAAATGAGACACGGAATACATGAAAAAAAACTGTAACAGATTATATAGATGAATTTGCAACTGAAAACACAGGTCTTTAAATGTCACTAAGAAAATTCACTGTTTAAATGTCTCACACACACGAATGTCTATAATAGAATAGAGTCTAATGATGAATGAACGACGAGTGTAGGTGGCGAGAATATATTCCTGGTCGTTGACTGCTGACAGACTGGGATAAATGCGCTTTCACCGAAGAACTCACACAGCAAGCTTTTACGTTGGCGCTCTGGGATGAAGGAAGACACTCTCGACTTGCTATGTGAGCCAGAAACAATGCTGCTGGTACCCCAGATAGGGTAGAAAATACCACAAAATGCTGGCTGGTCGAGGGTAGTGTGAGCAGGTGGTATCTTTGTTTACACTAGCGCGGGTGGTGAGTGGCGCGCGTGTGGATGACGTCACTGCTGCTCGACTCGCTGGGACACCCGCGCTGAGATGACGTCACAGCGTTGGCCAGTACACTAAGTTCTCACGGCCTTGGGACTACTAACCCAGGTGGCTTTTTGCACAATAAGCCACAGGAATGGTGAATATCACTCTGACAAGCGTCTAACTTGTAGCACAGAGCGAGTGGAGACAATACTGCAAGGAACTGGCTTGCTGAAGAAACGACTGGCTTACTTGTATGACTGGCTTTCCTGAAGAAGCTGGCTTAGCTCTCTGGACTGTGAACCTGAATTCTCTTACTTGCACACAGCAGTGAAATGCAGGATGGATGACAAGAGACAGACTGGATGACTGCAGGCTTGGCTTAGGCTCTTCCCATAAACTGGCTTACTTGTTGGCTTAATTGCAAACCCAGATCAACTCTTCGGAGGTTTACTTGCAATTAGAAGCCAGAAGACTGGAGACACTGCTTCAGAAGAGTCTTGGATGGGTGACGTCACGGGTGAGGGAAGGTGAGTCGCTGGCGACGGTTGATATTGACGCTGGAGGCACTGAACACCGGCTCTTCCTCTTCTCGTTAAATCTGCTCAGATTACACAAAATCTAGGCCCACAAGCTGTCACCATTTGTGTTGTGGGGTTCTTTTCATAGATTTGGTAATATTAACAGACGATGAGCTTGGGTTTTGGTAGCGTTTAATGAGGCGTTGGATATATGGGAGCTGAGAGCCTATGCCTGTGTGTCTGTCCTGCACTGAGTCTGGGTGGTAACTGAACACTAGGCCGCCTGGCGCTGAGGCATTAAAAAGGCAGGCCTATCATTGGCTGATGCCAGATCACATGGGCAGAGGTTGGAAATCACGTGAACAGCCGTGATGCAGCCGTTATAAGTACAACCCGTACATATCCGTGTATTTGTGCAGGTTATCCGTGTATTTGTGCAGGTTATGTGTGTATTTGTGCAGGTTATCCGTGTATTTGTGCAGGTTATCCTTGTATTTGTGAGGGTTATTTTTGTATTGTCCCAGTCATGGTATTATATCTTTTTATTCTCTATACTGCTGGTGTTTTTAGGATGTTTGTCTCTGCGGTAACTAGAGAACACAAGGCTACTGTATCTTTCTTAGGTACGAATTAATTTTGTGCTGTGTATATGCAAATTTGCTATATTTTTTGACGAAATTGGTATTTGGTTTCTATATGGTAATTTGTGTTAATTTTCAACACTGTACTATTCCTGCAAGAAGTGAAATACCGTAACTCAGGCTATGTTAAGTTAAGTTGTGTTAGATTAGCTTATATAAACATTTAAAAATCAAATTAAAATTAATGGCCGCGATACTTGGACCTTGAAGAATGTTTTCGGGAGTCAACATCCATGAGGCCTGGTTCCAGACTAGGACTCTTGGTGGATCAGGGCATGAGCAACCAGATTGGTACTGCTGGCAGCATGCAGTCCAATATACGAACCATAGCCCGGCTGGTCGGGAACTGATTCGAGGAACTTATCAATTTCCCTCATGAAGACAGCCAGAGGTTTCTTGGTAATTACCCTTCAACACGAAGAGAGAGCTTGAAAAGTCGGGGACCTCGGACACTTACCGAGTTTTCGTAGTGCCCTCGTTGCGCCTCTGCTTTTCACTGGAGGTGCTCTGCATCGTCTGCCAAGTCTCTTGCCTTCATTGGCAGTGATTACAGAAGGAAAATGTTTGGAATCAATCCCTCCAGGATTTTCCTGGTGTAAATTACGATGTATCTTTCTCACTTACGTTCCCAGGAATACAGTTAAAGAGGCTTCATGCTTTCCCAGTGGTTTAGATGCTTGGCTGAATGTCTGCGAACAGTGAACGTTCTCTGCACGTTATCCAGCTCAGCAATGTCGCCTGCCTTGAAGTGAACATAAGTATTACAGTCTACAGAGAACAAGTAATGTTAAGAGCATCATCATTGGCTCAGCATCTCTTGTCTGGAAACTTTCTAATTATCCATCCTATCATTTTCCTTCAGAAAAAGGAATTTATGAAATCGAACCTTTCACTTCCACGGGTAGTGAAAGCTCTCTCAGGTTCATGTTTCATCAGTAATTGTCTTATACATTCCAGATACACCGAAGACATGTATGGAACTTCACGGTGTCAACAAGACGAGCCTGGCCCATGGCCGGGCTCAGAGAGTAGATACTCTCGAAACTCTTCAAAGGTATATCAAAGGTAACAAGACCGACCCATCGACTGTCAGGTGACACTATCACCACGTATGACACATTTCAGAACGGTCCACTCAGCCATTAATGTAATTCCTGACAATTACTTAACTATTCAGCCATGTGAAAGTTGTCTGCAAGTTTCGCATCTCAGCAACCTCGCCTGCCATGAAGGGGTCGTCAGCCTCGAGAGAGAACAACTTGAAGAGTACCATAAAAGATGATTCTTCACGTGACTCGAGTGTTCCAGTTATTCAGCATATTCCTTGTAGCAGCAATATTATTATGATACTGCAAAATGAGATCTGACATCCCACTCAAGTGTCTTATATGGGGAGGGATTTCCGTGTGCAGATTCGGGATCAATCCCTTTAGGATTTTACAAGTGTAAATTATGGTATTCCTTTCTCGAGGGTCAGACATCATCGGGGGGGGGGGGGGTTTGGGTCCGAACCGCGGGGGCGTTGACCCCTGGGAAGTCCCCAGGTAGGCTTAGGCAATGCTCGAGGTTGCTCGAAACATCAAATCTATACAATTGTCAATCATGTTGTGAAAATATGCTGTAATATGACAGGGAAATATAGTTAGCACTTGTTCCCACTGTAACATCAGAGTAGGCAAGCTTCAAACTTAACCAGCGAACATGAGGGGGTAACTACGTTCCATGAACCCAATTTTAATTAAAAAATAGACTGGAGAATTAACAAGACAGGAACTCGTCATGTGACGTCACACGTCAGTTTGACGTTGAAGAGGATATCCAGTATGGCAGAGTAAAGAGACAAACTCTTAGTACCGTAAGTGCTGAAGTCTTCAGTACTTGGGTTTGGTGGTCAACCGCAGGGTTGATGGCCTTCTGCCAGGCTGCTCTGCCACAAGTGTGAAGGTCGTGGTGGTGAATATCGACCTTACGTCTGGCATCCATCACCACTCTCTTGCCCCACACTCTGAATTGACTTAAGTGAGTTAAGGTTTCACTGGGGATGAGCACCACCACCTGCTATGTGGGTGTGGGTGTGTGGTGTGTGGGTGTGTGGTGTGTGGGTGTGTGGTGTGTGGGTGTGTGGTGTGTGGGTGTGTGGTGTGTGGGTGTGTGGTGTGTGGGTGTGTGGTGTGTGGGTGTGTGGTGTGTGGGTGTGTGGTGTGTGGGTGTGTGGTGTGTGGGTGGTGTGTGGGTGTGTGGGTGTGTGGGTGTGGTGTGTGGGTGTGTGGTGTGTGTGGTGTGTGGTTTGTGGTGTGTGGTGTGTGGTGTGTGGATGTGTGGTGTGTGGGTGTGTGGGTGTGTGGTGTGTGGTGTGGTGTGTGGGTGTGGTGGGTGTGTGGTGTGTGGGTGTGTGGATGTGTGGTGTGTGGGTGTGTGGTGTGTGGGTGTGTGGTGTGTGGGTGTGTGGTGTGTGGGTGTGTGGGTGTGGTGTGTGGGTGTGTGGGTGTGTGGTGTGTGGGTGTGGTGGGTGTGTGGGTGTGGTGGGTGTGTGGTGTGTGGGTGTGTGGTGTGTGGTGTGTGGTGTGTGTGTGTGTGGTGTGTGGGTGTGTGGTGTGTGGTGTGTGGGTGTGTGGGTGTGGTGGGTGTGTGGTGTGTGGGTGTGGTGGGTGTGTGGTGTGTGGGTGTGTGGTGTGGGTGTGTGGTGTGTGGGTGTGTGGTGTGTGGGTGTGTGATGTGTGGTGTGTGGGTGTGTGGGTGTGGGTGTGTGTGGTGTGTGGGTGTGTGGGTGTGTGGGTGTGTGGTGTGTGGGTGTGTGGTGTGAGGGTGTGTGGTGTGTGTTGTGTGGGTGTGGTGTGTGGCTGTGTGGTGGTGTGGGTGTGTGGTGGTGTGTGGTGTGTCGTGTGGTGTATGGGTGTGGTGTGTGGGCGTGTGGTGTGTAGTGTAGTGTGTGGTGTGTGCAGGTGTGGTGTGTGTGTGTGGTTAAGTGTATTGTAATATGTGCAAGTGTGGTGTATGGATGTGGTGTGTGGATGTGTGGTGTGGTGTGTCCAAGTGTGTGGTGTATACCATTGATGAGTTTCGAAAGTTTTTCTACTCCCGGAGCCCGGCCATGGGTGTGTGCAAATATGGTGTGGAGTGTGTGTGTATGCAAGTGTGGTGTGGAGTGTGTGTATGCAAGTGTGGTGTGGAGTGTGTGTGTATGCAAGTGTGGTGTGGAGTGTGTGTGTATGCAAGTGTGGTGTGGAGTGTGTGTGTATGCAAGTGTGGTGTGGAGTGTGTGTATGCAAGTGTGGTGTGGAGTGTGTGTATGCAAGTGTGGTGTGGAGTGTGTGTGTATGCAAGTGTGGTGTGGAGTGTGTGTGTATGCAAGTGTGGTGTGGAGTGTGGGTGGGTGTATGGAAGTGAAGTGTTTGGGAGTGTAGTGTGTGGAGTGTAGTGTGTGGAGTGTAGTGTGTGTGATGTATGAGAGTGTCGACGAGCTGTTGTGATAGAACTCCCGAAGTCAGCCACAAGTAAGAAATATGTCCAAGACACAATTTATCCTCTGCAAACGCAGCACATTCTATAAACACGTTACCATGTGTTCTGTAAGGAGCACCGTGAAAGAATTACAAAAAATCTACAAGTCAATGGAAACAGAGTAACTGCAAGATCGCTGAAACAATAGCAAGTGTAGTCCCAGTCGTGAAGAAGACTAGACTTACATACTAAGACAGTAAAGAAGATAATTATCTTCTCTGTCTCTAATCAGGAGAGTGGCAGAGCACCTGGACACATGGGGCTTCACATGCAATTCTCAGCATTGATTTAGAGAGAGTAAATCTTGTCTCACAAACCCGATGAGTCTTTTTACAAAGCGGCAGAAATTAATCGGAAAAAAATTGGAAGGAATCGAGTACAGACTACCGCATCAGAGACTAATTCATAAATAAGAATATCAAGCGGAGATACTGATAAAAAGCGTTACAGTAGACAAAAGCATAGCTAGATGAGAGGAGGGTAATGGTCAGGGAAGGAAGCGTCAGGATGGAGAGGAATCGTAGTACGAAAACTTTCTCAAGTCACCAAAGGTACATCCAAGTGGGGTTCCACAAGAGCTACTACTAGAACCAGTACTGTTCCAGGTATATATAAACAAGCGTCCGTGTCTGCGGATAACGTAGAATTAACTAAGAGAGTAAAAATGGAGATAACAGGGAATGGCTACAAGAGCACTCTAGACTGCACAACCTTGATCTAACTGGAAATCTTTCAAAGTATTCCAGAGTGCTCCTCCAGTTCTTCCTCTCTGGGAATCACTATAATCGGGAATCACTATAATCGGGAATCACTATAATCGGGAATCACTATAATCGGGAATCACTATAATCGGGAATCACTATAATCGGGAATCACTATAATCGGGAATCACTATAATCGGGAATCACTATAATCGGGAATCACTATAATCGGGCATAATAGTGGATTCCCAGAAGCAGAACACTTTCCTAGCCCTATATTAAGAGCTTAAAGTTGAAGTTTGCAATCTCTTGAAAGAAAAAAAATTAGAAGTGCACCAGGTAAGCTGTGGTGGATTGGTAGTTTATGTAAATTCAAGACTGAACCAGTTTCCTCACGACGCATGCTAAGTCGCAAACTTTTGTTTTCCAATATTGAGTTGTATCGAAAAGTACACACGTTTATTGTCTTCTCTGAGGATGAGGGTCCCCAATAAAGTTCCAGAGGTGGTACCTCCATATATATATATTTTCTCCATGGGGAAGTGGAATAGAATTCTTCCTCCGTAAGCCATGCGTGTCGTAAGAGGCGACTAAAATGCCGGGAGCAAGGGGCTAGTAACCCCTTCTCCTGTATATATTATTAAATGTAAAAGGAGAAACTTTCGTTTTTCCTTTTGGGCCACCCCGCCTCGGTGGGAAACGGCCGACGTGTTGAAAGAATATATATATATATATATAACGTATATATGTCGTGCCGATTAGGTAAAACTGGTCAATTAGCAAGAACTCATCTAAAATTAAGTCCTTTCTAAAATTTTCTCTTATACGTTTAAAGATATATTTTTTTCATTTATGTTAATGTAAGAATTTATAATTTTGTACCAAGAGAAACTTTGAAAACCTACCTAACCTTATTACAACAAGCGCAATTTAATTTAGCCTAACCCAACTAAATATATTTTAGATACGTTAACATTAATTTAATAATAAACAAACACAATGAAATATATTTTTTTCGTTAGGTTCAGAATTATTTTGGCGAAATTATTGCATACACAAATTTTCACTTGTCTTATATGGCAAGGTGAGCGTTGCTATTTAAGCCAAAATAGCAAGTTTTACCTAATCGGCACGACATATATATATATATATATATATATATATATATATATATATATATATATATATATATATATATATATATATGTAAACGAGACAAAACTTGCGTTCACACTTGCAGCGCTGATAAAAGCTTTATGTCAGACTCCGCCAAGCTATGAATAATTTGTCTGGCGTTATGTAGGAATTGTGTGGCGACGGTGGCACCTAGGGTATGGGGAGGGCCGGAGAGGTAGTGGATGCGGAGATGGGGAAGCTAGTGCAGGATGGGGAAAGACACGGGATGTAGAATGAAGAAAAAGACGAGGAAAGGTATGGGAAAGCTGCGAACAGAGATGATGGGGAATTATGCCAAATGGGAAGGGTTGCAGGTAAAGGCGTTACGACAGTAGAGAAGGTTATGAGCATGGGAACTAGTGCAGGTGGTGGCAGTGTCGGGCAAGGCAGCAGCAGGACGCCCCTGATTTCTATTGGGGAGTTATCTGCTAGAAGATCGAGGTGAGCTATCTGCTTGATAATTAGGTGCTGTCTCTTGGATGATTAGGGGCTGTCAGCTGGATGACTGGGTAGGGCTACCTGTGGTACAACTGATACATGCAAGGTGTAGAACTGAGATGGAAAAAAGAGGACCAGAAGCACTGAACAGCCTAGCAGTCGGGGAAACTGCAAAATATAATTTAAAAGAAAAGTATGTGGGAATTAACCTAACACCAAACATATTCCAGGAGATATATGTGAACTGTATAACTCGACAGGGTACAAATATTTGTAACCAGACTAGTCTTCGAGAGGAATGCACACGAGGAGAAAGGCAAACAACAAAACGGAACCTGGCGACCTTGATGAAGAGGAACAAGAAAGATATGAATAAGATGCACAGATTTCTAAGAGGAACGATATGTCAGATAGGGATAATTAATTGAACTAAGAGAACCAGGGACAAGTTGAGACAGATGGAAGCTGATGACATAGGAGCAACAAGGAAGCACTTGTTTGAAGGTGGAAAAGTTAACGAAGAGCCTATGTGATCAGGCCTGGAATTAGCAAAGCCAGTCGGTGGGAGTTAATAGTTGGGATCAGGAGTAACGGTTCGACCCCTGTAAGCACAAGTGGGCGAGTACACACAGGAGAGTCAATCACGGCGTCTCCCCAGTATGAATAACTCTGCCAGACTTCCCCCGGGCTCCCATTACATTCCTAAAGAGAACAAGAACTCAAAATACGGCAGCGGGAGTAAAGATGATCCCTTGAGAGGCTGAAGCCGCCTTCCAAAGACCAGGAGAGTGGGAAGCAGAGGAAGGGAGAGAAATGAGAGGAAGTGGAGGAAGGAAGAGAAATGAGAGAGAGGAAGTGGAGGAAGAGAAATAAATAAGAGAGAGGAAGTGGAGGAAGGGAAAGGAATGAAAGAGAGGAAGGGAAATAAATGAGAGAGAGGAAGTGGAGGAAGGGAAGGAAATGAAAGAGAGGAAGTGGAGGAAGGGAAAGAAATGAAAGAGAGGAAGTGGAGGAAGGGAAATAAATGAAAGAGAGGAAGTGGAGGAAAGGAAAGAAATGAAAGAGAGAGGAAGTGGAGGAAGGAAGGGAAGTGGATATAAGGTACTCAGAGGATGGAAAGTCAATGGATAGGAAAAGAAGAAGTTGGGAAAGGGAGGTGGAGAAGGGGAGGGAAGAAAAGACTAAAAGTAAAAAAAAAAAGAGTAGCCACGAAGACAGGCGTGGGTGTGTTAAGGTCGTGCTGCCCAGGGTTGCCTACTGTCACTCCCTCTGTTTACCAATCTTAATTCTGAGCATTTCCAAAAATTTTGACGCGCGACGTCAGAGCTATACTGTCATTTAGCATATTTTCGATACTTTTACAGCCACGTGTATGAAGCGGCGAAACATCTGAGGTTTACAGATGCCACACAAATCTAGTCGCCGCCCCCCGTGTGAAGTTTAAGATTTTTTTTTTTTGCCGTTTTTGATGAAAATTAATCTGCACGAGTCTGGAGCAGAGTGCATGGAGTAGCTACTTACTGGTGGAGCCAGAAGTTTGGTGGCAAACTTCTCAAAAAAACGTCACGTAGGTTGTAAATAAGAATATTACCTGACTCAGTTGACACTGCAAGAGATTACTAAAACACATACAACACCTGAGGATCTTTATCTGAACACGTTTCGCCCATCAGTGTGCTTTTTTATCAGTTCAGCAGGGAAAGCCACTGATTGGTGAAAAATCTATATATCAAGATACTCAGGTGTTAAAGAACAAAAAGGCACAATATCGTGACTGGAACAACACACAAATAACCCGCACACGGGAGGGCGAAACTTATGTCGACGTTTCGCTCCGACTTGGACCGTTAACTAGTGAGACGGCGTAAATTTCCTTCCCCTATGTGCGGATCATTCGTGTGATATTAGTCAAGGTCTTAACTACCTGTAAATTGTATACAATCTGTCTGCGTTCACAGTCATGCGGTGGATTGTTTCAGCGAGTATGCATATGCATGCGGACACGTACACGTGAGTGTATCGCCAACCACAAAAATGCATGTACACGAGAACCTCACTCACGCACGTACATGCGAGTGTTTCATTACCTCACACGGAGGGACGTACATGTGTACGCATCATTAGGGTGTAAATGATATGCTTATAAATGATAGGGATCAGTAACTTCAGGCAGATATGTACAAGTGTACATATTAACCTCAAGCACGTACATGTGTGTACTCGCCTTATCCCAGAGTACAGTCATACCACCAAACAAACAGTACCAAGAAACTATATATCCACACAGGAATGTACTCAAGTTGCATTAGGGATTCCTTTGGCCTGAGTGCTCAGCTAATTGGTACCTACGTACCAACACTTGGCCAGACACCCCAGTGATGGAGGAGGGGGCGGAGAGGCAGTGATGGAGGAGGAAAAGAGGGAGGAGCAGTGATGATGGAGGAGAGAAGGAGAAAGGAAAGGAAAGGGGGAGGAGGTGTCAGTATAGGATGAAAGAAAACAGAAATGACGGAGAAGGCAGCAAAGAGCAGTGATGCAATGAAGGATCCTGATCCAAAACAATCACCTGAGATGAGTTAAGACACATGTGCAACACATGTGTTGCACATGTGTCTTACTTATTAACTATTATGGCACAGTTGTCTAGTAATACTGTCTGTTCTGAACCTCATCCCTTGCTGGTGTGGGTATTTTGAATTCTGTTAATGAAAATCGTGATTCTCATGTTACTGACTTGGGGTAGATAGCTACTGACCTGTGGTAGATAGTTACTGACCTGGGGTAGATAGTTACTGATCTGTGGTAGATAGTTACTGACCTGTGGTAGACAGTTACTGACCTGTGATAGAAAGTTACTGACCTGTAGTAGATACTTACCGACATGTGGTAGATACTTACCGACATGTGGTAGATACTTACTGACCTGGGGTAGATAGTACAGACCTGGGGTAGATAGTTACTGACCTGGGGTAGTTACTGACCTGGGGAAGATAGTTACTGACCTGGGCTAGATATTTACTTACCTGGAGAGACAGTTACTGACCTGAAAAGACAGTTACTGACCTGGGGTATGCTTTTACTAATCTGGGGAGACAGTAACTGTCTCCCCAGGTTACTGGCTTGGTACCCTCCAGGTAGACCGTCACTGACCGTGGGGAACACAAAGCAGGAAATAATTGCCAGCTTATAGCAATGCGAGTCGCGCTCATTGCAGACTTTGCAACGTCAATACGCTGTTAATTGGACCCACCTTCACGGTGCCTCTATTAGGATAGCTGTCCTGGCAAGTCCAGCACTAACTTTGCTTCATGATATGAAAGTAAATGACTTGTTTCACTCGCCCCGGAAAAAAAAATGCTTGTTTGTATCTAATGAAACAACACCCAGGCGTCTCCGATACCCGGAACTTGTTAACCGGGTTAAAGCAAGAAGTCACGTGGGACTGACATCAGTAATTGGTGAGTGATATCAATACATGGGACTGAAGGAGATAAATGACATAAAAATATGGACAAGATGAATATACAGACACAGATGTAGTATAATGCGATCTTTTATTAATTACGTTTCGTCCACACAGTGTGCTTTATTAAACCCAGGTAGATCTGTTTGTGACTTGATAAAGCTCATTTTGTGGGCGAAACGAAGTCAATAAAGGATCGCATTATGCTGCATTTCTGTCTATTTTTTCAAACATGGGACTGACATCAGTAAGCGGGGACTGATACCAATACATGGGACTAACAGAAGTATAGGGGACCGACATCAGTGTTACTGACATCAATAACTGGGATGGCCTCAGTAACTTAAAATACCAAAAGAGGGTAACTACTCCACACCCAGGTGCAAGTATCATCTGTCTTAAGTTTTTAACTTGCCACACATCATGAAGGTTACGACAGAAACAAAGTTAGCAGAACAAACTCCAAGAAACAGCCTGAAGGAACAGTTGTAGTTAAGTGAATTCTTAAAGACTTAGCGCTAAGTTTACTTTAAATCTTCAAAAGAACTCTTTAAGACCTGGTGATAAGTTTACCTTGAGTATACAGAACCAAAACTCTTAGCTGTGGCGGTGCTCTTCCTGAGGGGCCTGCGCATGTGGACAGCCAGGTACAAGGAACGGAACTTGAAAATACGATCCCATCAAAGAAATGGCGCGATCTAAAACAAGGCACATGTTCCAAGACCTGCAAATATTTTCACCCAAACATGTGCTACAGTTCGATAAATGTATTTATAATAAACAAGGCTATGACAGAAACTGTCCTGCAACACACATAGGGAAGACGAGAAGAGCTAAGACAACTGAAAAATAAGAAATGAGTTACAACCATAAATAATATTTATTACTCTTATTAGTAATAGTAGCAGCAGCAGTAGTAGAAGTAGTAGTAGTCGTAGTAGTAGTAGCAGTAGTTGCCAAGGCTGCTCATGGAGAATTAAAGCCTGAAACTAATACTAACTTGTGACACTATCTGTGACGGGTTTCGAGTTTTCTTCTACCCCTCCAGCCCAGTCTGAAACCAGATTTATCAAGCAGGCTATCGCTGCTAGCTGCTCGCAGGCCTACCTTGCCTGCAGCAAGTAAACTTCTACCCCGTGTCTCTGTTGGTTAACGTACGACACAGCTGCCTTCTAAAATATTATATATCACGTACGTACACGAAGAAAGACATCAGCCAAATCGACTTCTCCCAGGGAATGTTATGGTGAGGTAAGCATACGTGTGGATGATTCAGTGTCGTGGAGGGAGGTGAGATCACCAGCATCAATACCTCGATTAGCCAGACACTGAGCTTGTCACCTGGCTTCCTGCTTCCTTATGATCACATCAGCACCCCCAAGCAATATCAGAAAGCGAGAGACACTCTTGTGGAAGTTGGTATAGTTTGACTTTTGGCCGAGGTGTCGATATTGGGAGTACGCGAGAAGCCTTTCTTCTAGAGGGATTGGTTATCTATCTGTATTGAACGAAGAAGAAAGGAATAAATTGTCGAATCAATTCGCTGACGCCCAACCGATGCTCCTTAAAACAAGAAAAAGCTTTCCACCGCTCTTGTTTTGCCTCTTACAGCTCTCACCTGCCTGATCTACGTCTCCGGGGAGCTTTGAAACATCTGAATAAGCCACAACAATGAATATTTTCACTCTATTCAAAGAATATTTACCCGAATCCTTAATACACGCTGTATACCCGGGGAAAATATACACGATGCATCAAAAGTTGATATGATTGCAATACAATTTTCACATGTTGATGTTGCACTCTGTCAAAACTGCCAGAGTAAAGTGTAATAATTTAGCCGAGTTGTCTACCATAACACTGTGTCGTGCAACATTATTGTCGTGAGTAGAACGACAGATGACAGCAGCGTCGTCTTATAAGGAGGTTGTAAGATTTACTAAGCGATTTGGCCTATAAGGTCATCCAGAGCTTTGATGATAAAAATGTATATACAACAATACACACTAATACTCACGCCAAAACTATAACACAAAAGATGGATTACTTTTATTTTACTCGTGAGCAAACACTACGACATTTAGATTATGAAATGCTTGAGAGTGATGAGAGAGAGAGTGAGAGAGAGAGAGAGAGAGAGAGAGAGAGAGAGAGAGAGAGAGAGAGAGAGAGAGAGAGAGAGAGAGAGAGAGCTACAGCTAGGTAGGTAACCTACCAGTGTTGACCGACCACCTCACAGTATACAGAGGCGCGCCGTAGCTAATTGTCCGCCGCCCAGGCACCAGCGTTGCGTCATTCTCCTCCCAATTACCTAGAAATAAAAAAAACATAATTATTTAGACACACAACCAACAGTCTGCATAATTACTTCCCCAAACAAACTCCCGCCCCCACTCTCACTCTCTCTCTCTCTCTCTCTCTCTCTCTCTCTCTCTCTCTCTCTCTCTCGCTCTACCACTTGCACGAAATTCCAACAGTGAAATTCTCGATTACTCACCACGACTCCATTATGCTGACAATATTATATGCCAGAAAGAATAATATGACTTCATTCTGCGAAATGTGGCCATTTTACCCTGCATGGTGCCTGCAGAAGTGCTTGCGATGCCTTGATTGATCACCTTCTGAGAACACGTGCCTTTAAGAAGTACCTGAGCACACCTGACATGCCACACGAGTGCTATCACTTACGCTTTACTCACCCTAAGGATGTCTTTGCTTATTCTAGCTGAAGAATTCCGTTTTCTCATAAAATACGCCTATTAGCAACGTTTCGTTGAATCAATAACCATCATCAGTACCTGTAAAGAAAACCATAAACACTTACACTAAATATAAGAGACAAATCTGAACAACTAAGAGAATAAGTTGAAACACCGTAGACGTATCAGTGTGTTACCCTGGGGAAGGCGAGTTGAAACACCGTAGACGTATCAGTGTGTTACCCTGGGGAAGGCGAGTTGAAACACCGTAGACGTAGCAGTGTGTTACCCTGGGGAAGGCGAGTTGAAACACCGTAGACGTAGCAGTGTGTTACCCTGGGGAAGGCGAGTTGAAACACCTTAGACGTATCAGTGTGTTACCCTGGGGAAGGCGAGTTGAAACACCATAGACATAGCAGTGTGTTACCCTGGGGAAGGCGAGTTGAAACACCGTAGACGTAGCAGTGTGTTACCCTGGGGAAGGCGAGTTGAAACACCATAGACATAGCAGTGTGTTACCCTGGGGAAGGCGAGTTGAAACACCATTGACGTAGCAGTGTGTTACCCTGGGGAAGGCGAGTTGAAACACCATAGACGTAGCAGTGTGTTACCCTGGGGAAGGCGAGTTGAAACACCATAGACATAGCAGTGTGTTACCCTGGGGAAGGCGAGTTGAAACACCATTGACGTCTCAGTGTGTTACCCTGGGGAAGGCGAGTTGAAACACCATAGACGATGAGCAGTGTGTTACCCTGGGGGGTGAATGACAGTGACCTGAAGAGTTGAAACTAACAGCAGTTTCCTAGGAATGAAACACTACACACGGAAGTCAGGCCAGAGTCAACGACAAGTGGACACTCAAGCAGTGGCAATGTAATTGCTTTAATGTAAACAGTGGTGACTACAGAGTTGCAATAATTAAGCTCAGGTTTGAGCTCTTTAATATATAAACACTAAAATTCTCAAAATCTAGTTAATCCCTTGCTCAGACTATAATTTTAAAGTTACTGGTGGTTAATAAATAATCCTTACTTTGGGAACGCAATCTTACAGCTGAAAAAGATGATTTAGCTAATTTAGTAGCGCCATTATTTACATGAGACTAGTTATGTCCTCCCCAGTGCTTGAGTTTTCCGTTCTTCTCTGTATCGGACTGAAGAAGACACTGGCTAGCGAAACGTTTCCTCAATAAAGATTTCCCAAGTGTCTCATTCCTGAGCCTGACCACTGATGGAGGGTTAAGCCAGTGGAAGGCCTCGGTCAGATGATCAATAGCTCCAGTGGCGGGTTATCGTATGACTAGACCAGCGTCAGGAAACACTTGTCCTGTTTCCTGGCGAATATACAGAAAAAACTTGTTGCTACGACTCTGGTGTTTGAACTTTTTTGTTTGCTCATACCTTCTGTCTTTTATATTTATTCCAAGTGTTATTATGGTTATTACAGGTCCTGATGATGGTTCTTGCTTCCCCGGAACCTTGATAATAAATGTATTTTATGAGAAAAAGTTCTCTCTCGCCCCCCTTTGAAGTCTCTTGAACTGTACTCCTCGGAACGTAGGTGAGAAAGGTACATCATAATTTACACCTGGAAAATCCTGTTGGAACTGGTCTCAAACCTGTACACCGGAATCACTGGATATGAAAACAAAAGACTTGGCAGATGATGCCAAGTATCTTTAACTAGCAGAGTCGCGACGAGCATACTAAGAGAGAACACGATGAGTGTCAGAGGTCCCCGACTTCTCAACGCCTTCACTTCATGCATAAGTGGAATTACCAACAAACCAATGATGTTTTCAAGAGGAAACTTAACAAGTTCCTGTGTGTGTCAACAGCCTAGTTGATCAGGCCGGCAACCAGATCTAGCCTGGGACCGGGAGATAACACCGGGAAGCACATAAGTTAAACATTAGTATCTGAACGAAACATATCAATCTACTTTATCTACCCCTGGGAAGATATCTTTCCTCATCTCCCCCTGGTAAGCCACTTAATATCTCAGTGTTTTACGAGTGTTATTAAATTACTTCCTGGGAATAATACTTGTTCAAGATTAAAAGGAAAAACAAACTGTTTATTAACAGTAGTGTTGAACAAGTGTCTATAAACATTCACTGGAAGTTTATCACTGTTATCGGGATGATATTTTGGTGTATGGTTATCAAGGAACACGAATTTACCAACCAAAACGTCTCATAATTATGTATGATACCTCTTTTCTCTCTTTTTTACTCTCTTCTCTCCTTTTTAATCTCCTTGTTTTCGCTCAGTCTCCACTCTCTCTTCTTCTCATTCTCTTTTAGCTTCTTTTCACTGAGTTTCGTCCTGAACGGCTCTTTATCTAAGAAATTGGAGTTAATTTCCCCTTTCTTAAGTCAAATCTCATTTCCTCCCAGTACCCTGGAGTTCGTGAGATAGTTGTTGTTGTTGTTGTTGTGTGTGGTGGTGCTGACCTTGCTCAAACTCTCCCTCTGGCAAACATACACTGGTGTGTTGTTTAAGGTCCCTGGATGTTTCCTCCCTCGTATGGTTTATCACATGTTTCACCCACGTCTATTTGGACTCAACAGTTTGCGTGTTCCTCTTTGTTAATAGGTTTTTAATGGTGTTGGCAATTATGTTCCGCTTCACTGTAAGTGCTAGTAACCGCAGTCCTGCTCCCACCATCCACTCAATACACTCCACTCCAACACCTGAATAATTCCTCTACCAACTACTCCGTGCAGTTGGAAGAAACAATAGGATAATATTCCCCACCAACCGCTACACGTAGTCAAAGCCAATGCAACAATTTCCCCAAGCACTACATGCAGCTCAAAGCAACAATGCAACAATCCCCTCCCATCAATCACTCCGGGAGGTCCACTTACCAACAAAACCATCACTGCCCAACTAACCATTCAATGATACTTGTCTTCCTTGAAGCTCCTGTCCTAGAAGCCATTTCAAGAAGTTATTCCTGGAATAATCCATCATCTGAGGAAGCAATTGACCTCCAGTATATATGATAAAGAGGTCAGTTAACAGATATCCAGCATATATGATAGTGCTGTCAAATTATAGTAACATTGCTAGGCAACAATAGAAGCCACGTAGCTAAACACCGAACCTGAGATATTTATCATATTTGGCTTTACTAAATTAAAAGGTACGAGTGTTTTAACAAATCATGAAGAGTCTTAAAAGTCTGGGAGCTTATTTTAATGATAGAAACTTCGTCACGAAACAGTGAGAAATATCTACGTTCTTATATAAATACTCGGTTCATTGCCATGGCAATCACGAAATGTTGCAGTGGGAAGTATCGTGCACACTTGTATAAATAGTTGCTTCCTGATATAGCTAGATGCACGAAGAGGAACAAAGGGACACAAACATTCCCCCCTTCCCTCTCCCCCAGAGAACCAGACTCGAGACCAGTTCCTCTGATTGATCAGAACATCAACCTCTTGGTCTGGGACTTGGCAGGGGAGACATTGACCTCCGGAATCATCAACGGGAAACTTAGTGGACAAAAACACGATTATGTAGGACAAGCTTTTGCTTAGACAACGTATCGTTTAAGAAGGGTTTCTTTAGGTCACGTCTTGAAGCAGTAGCGATGGTATGAGTGAACACGTGATGGACACTAACACAATGATGAGCTGGCCAACCATACTGAGCAAATCATAGACGAAAGTAGTTATGGAATACTACTAGAAGCAAGTAGATCAAGCAGTGTTATGCTTCGCTTATCTAACAGGAAAAAAAACCAAGAGGGTGAAGAAGAAAAATCTGACTACAAAAGACAGAGTGATAGTGGAAATAACTGACAGACAAATGTAAGAAGAGTCACCCAGAGCTCTGGAGCTCATGCAGCTCTTGATTTACGTAAATAATAAGCCTGAGGAACTGATTTTTTACATGTGAAAGCTCCCGAATGATGAAAAACTATTGAAGGAAATTGTTGGATTTACAAAACGCTCTCACCTGAAATAAAAGTCACTCAGAACTTTTGCAATAAAAAGTTAAGGAAAACAATACAAACTCAAAACTCTCAAGCTAAAACTATAGTGTGAAAATACAAACTCTTCAAACAAACACAAAGCAAAAGATAAACTGCAGTCATTCCCTGTTAAAGTTACTCTCATCATTTTAAACATCCATTACAGAACTAAGCCAAAAGATTTCCCAAAAAATAATTCCCTTAAGTCCCTACAAGTACCAGCACTTTGGTAATTATAACAGAGTGATGAGTTAGAGACTTGTACAACACTTGGGTATCTATATCCTGGTAATATTTCTCCAACCAGTGGCTTCCTTAGTCCAATACAGAGAAGAATGATTGAAGATCAGAAGAAGAACACGACTGAGGTGAAAACGCCGAAGACGTGAGTAAAGAACCCAACACAAGTGTGAAAGAGAGCGCCTGAAGCACCTGCAAGTAGATGGTTACTGGTGCGGTGGGTGAGGACTCTATCCTCCGTCTACAGAGAGCCGTCTCATAATGACGGGTTTTGTTAAAAGAAATATATGCCGAAATATTGAGGCTATGAACTGTAGGGAATGACAGGAAGATTTAGATAGGTTCGGGTATGGCTAGGTATTTGGCTGCTAGATTTCAACCCCGAAAAATGTAAAGAAGTGGAACTGAGTCATGGGGGAGGAGAGCAACTCAGACTATCAGCCCAAAAAAAAGATCTGGAAGTAGTGTTCACGGCAAGCCTTTTCCTTGAAACACAGTAATATGCAAGTCTCGTGACGATCAGGGCAGCCCTCACACCCGTGGCAGCCCTCACACCCGTGGCAGCCCTCACACCCGTGGCAGCCCTCACACCCGTGGCAGCCCTCACACCCGTGGCAGCCCTCACACCCGTGGCCGCCCTCACACCCGTGGCAGCCCTCACACCCGTGGCAGCCCTCACACCCGTGGCAGCCCTCACACCCGTGGCAGCCCTCACACCCGTGGCAGCCCTCACACCCGTGGCAGCCTCACACCCGTGGCAGCCCTCACACCCGTGGCAGCCCTCACACCCGTGGCAGCCTCACCGTGGCAGCCACCCGTGGCAGCCCTCACACCCGTGGCAGCCCTCACACCCGTGGCAGCCCTCACACCCGTGGCAGCCCTCACACCCGTGGCAGCCCTCACACCCGTGGCAGCCCTCACACCAGTGGCAGCCCTCACACCCGTGGCCGCCCTCACACCCGTGGCAGCCCTCACACCCGTGGCAGCCCTCACACCCGTGGCAGCCCTCACACCCGTGGCAGCCCTCACACCCGTGGCAGCCCTCACACCCGTGGCAGCCCTCACACCCGTGGCAGCCCTCACACCCGTGGCAGCCTCCCTCACACCCGTGGCAGCCCTCACACCCATGGCAGCCCTCACCCGTGGCAGCCCTCACACCCGTGGAAGCCCTCACACCCGTGGCAGCCCCTCACCCCGTGGCAGCCCTCACACCCGTGGCAGCCCTCACACCCGTGGCAGCCCTCACACCCGTGGCAGCCCTCACACCCGTGGCAGCCCTCACACCGTGGCAGCCCTCACACCCGTGGCAGCCCTCACACCCGTGGCAGCCCTCACACCCGTGGCAGCCCTCACACCCGTGGCAGCCCTCACACCCGTGGCAGCCCTCACACCCGTGGCAGCCCTCACACCCGTGGCAGCCCTCACACCCGTGGCAGCCCTCACACCCGTGGCAGCCCTCACACCCGTGGCAGCCCCCACACCCGCGGCAGCCCTCACACCCGTGGCAGCCCTCACCCGTGGCAGCCCTCACACCCGTGGCAGCCCTCACACCCGTGGCAGCCCTAACACCCGTGGCAGCCCTCACACCCGTGGCAGCCCTCACACCCGTGTGCAGCCCTCACACCCGTGGCAGCCCTCACACCCGTGGCAGCCCTCACACCCGTGGCAGCCCACACACCCGTGTCAGCCCTCACACCCGTGGCAGCCCTCACACCCGTGGCAGCCCTCACACCCGTGGCAACCCTCACACCCGTGGCAGCCCTCACACCCGTGGCAGCCCTCACACCCGTGGCAACCCTCACACCCGTGGCAGCCCTAACACCCGTGGCAGCCCTCACACCCGTGGCAGCCCTAAGACCCGTGGCAGCCCTCACACCCGTGGCAGCCCTCACACCCGTGGCAGCCCTCAGCACTGCCTCTGCAGTCGGTCTCAATTAGGCAGATCCCTCGTCTGAATAACTAGCTACCTTTACCTTTGATATACCTTTGAAGAGTTTCCAGAGTTTCACTACTCTCGGAGCCCGGCCATGGGCCAGGCTCGTCTGGTGCTTGCCTGGTCAACCAGGCAAGCACCACTCTGCTACTTGTTATAATACTATCCAGCCACACCACCACCACCACAGTGGTGGCAAGCCACACTAAAATACGCATACAGTCACCCATCTCACCTACGCATTCAATCCTGTACATCTTAACCATATATATAAGTAACAGGGTTGTCAGGAACAACTTTTTCAGTCTTAGGGTGATAAGTGAAACGCACTAGATGAATAATAGGTGGAGCCAAGCGCTATGCACAGCTTCAAGAACATGTGATTGCGCACTGGAGGCACGCAGTGAAGACGGTCGAAAAGTGTTGTGAAGAGGGATGGAAATGACAGGAGCTACATCTCGACCCCCACCAAACACGAGTGAGTAGTACCAGCCTCGCTTGCTGCCTCCAGGTACTGACACATACCTGGAAGTCAACACTCACTCAAACACCGTCATCATGTCAACACTCACACAAATACCGTCATCATGTTAACATTCAAACAAATACCGTCATGTCAACAAACACCGTCATCATATCAACAATCACACAAATACCGATATGCCAACACTCAAACACTGTCATCATGTCAACACTCAAACACCGTCATCATGTCCATACTCACACAAATACCGTCATCATTTCAACACTCACACACCGTCATCATGTCAACACACACACCGTCATCATGTCAACACTCACACACCGTCATCATGTCAACACTCACACACCGTCATCATGTCAACACTCACACACCGTCATCATGTCAACACTCACACACCGTCATCATGTCAACACTCACACACCGTCATCATGTCAATACACACACACCATCATCATGTCAACACACACACAAACACCGTCATCATCTATTTTTGACAACATTGTGTTTCTTGAACACACTGGGATTTTCTGAGTGATACACCAGTAAAGACTTCAATTTAAAATTTCCACTAGCATTACTACACAACATGAGAGTTAGCCTGTCTTTCATAGGCTTGTGTCCTGGCAGTGTCTTTTCCTCCTGAGATGTCAACACTCACAAACACCGTCATCATGTCAACACTCACACAAACACCGTCATCATGTCAACACCCACACACCGTCATCATGTCAACACTCACACAAACACCGTCATCATGTCAACACCCACACACCATCATCATGTCAACACACACACACACAAACACCGTCATCATGTCAACACTCACACAAACACCGTCATCATGTCAACATTCACACAAGCACCGTCATGTCAACACTCACACAAACACCGTCATCATGTCAACACTCACACAAACACCGTCATCATGTCAACACTCACACAAACACTATCATCATGTTACTTCTGCTTACACTTTCTTGGTGATAAAATCTTCAAGAACAGGATATGAGTTAAGTTCACTGGACTATTTTTCTGGTCCAACCTCAATCCTTTGTGTTTGACTGTCTAGAAAAACAGTGCACGGGGAGGTGTGAGAGTGCACGGGGAGGTGTGAGAGTGCACGGGGAGGTGTGAGTGCACGGGGAGGTGTGAGAGTGCACGGGGAGGTGTGAGTGCACGGGGAGGTGTGAGAGTGCACGGGGAGGTGTGAGAGTGCACGGGGAGGTGTGAGTGCACGGGGAGGTGTGAGAGTGCACGGGGAGGTGTGAGAGTGCACGGGGAGGTGTGAGAGTGCACGGGGAGGTGTGAGTGCACGGGGAGGTGTGAGAGTGCACGGGGAGGTGTGGGAGTGCACGGGGAGGTGTGAGAGTGCACGGGGAGGTGTGAGAGTGCACGGGGAGGTGTGAGAGTGCACGGAGAAGTATGAGAGCGCACGGGCAAGTGTGAGAGGGCTTACCAGGAGTCGCTTGCGGAGGTCACCGTCTCCGCGGCCCTCTTGGTTGCTGACTGATCGACCAAACTTTTAGTGCCCGCCGCCCGCAACCACAACCTGGCTGACCAGGAACTGTTTTTTATGAGAATCAGTCGAATTACTTCTTGAAGACAGATAGGTTTGTTGGTAATCCCCAGTTATGCATGACGGGAGGGTGCTTAGTCGTGGTCCCTTAACACTTAATAAGGTGTACTCACCGCTTCCCTACTTATATACATAAGTAATTATTTCGGTGTGAAGATTTGGGACCAATCCCTCCAGCATCTTCCAGGTGTACATTATGATGTTTCTCGCCTTCATTCTAAGGATTACAGTTCCAGGGACTTCAAGTTCTCCCAGCAATTCACATGCTTGACGGAGCTTACACGAGCTGTGAAGGTTTTCTGTACATTTTCCAGCTCAGCAATTTCGCCTGCATTGAAGAGGCCGTTATTACACAGCAATATTCTAGCCTAGAGGGAACGAGTAACCTGACGGGTACCATCATTGGCTTGACATCTCTTGCTCTGAAGGTTCTAGTTATCCAGCCTATCATTTTTTTCTTTCAGCTGCTATAACAACATTGTTGTGCTCCTTGAACGTGAAGTCTTCTAACATTATCACTCCCAGGTTTTTCACATTTGACTTGAGTTCTGTTGAGTGATTTGAGTTTGTTTTGTACTCCGATCTTGTGTTACTTTCTCCATTCTTCCGTGACGTAGTAACTGA
>WNWK01004812.1:27500-132043 GCA_009830355.1 Cherax destructor
ATAACAACAACACAGCCCTCAACTGCTGGTATCATAACAGCAACACAGCCCTCAACTGCTGGTACCATAACAGCAAACAGCCTCAACTGCTGGTACCATAACAATCAACACAGCCCTCAACTGCTGGTATCATTACAGCAACACAGCCCTCAACTGCTGGTATCATAACAGCAACACAGCCCTCAACTGCTGGTACCATAACAGCAACACAGCCCTCAACTGCTGGTACCATAACAACAACACAGCCCTCAACTGCTGGTATCATAACAGCAACACAGCACTCAACTGCTGGTACCATAACAGCAACACAGTCCTCAACTGCTGGTACCATAACAGCAACACAGCCCTCAACTGCTGGTACCATAACAGCAACACAGCCCTCAACTGCTGGTACCATAACAGCAACACAGCCCTCAACTGCTGGTACCATAACAGCAACACAGCCCTCAACTGCTGGTACCATAACAGCAACACAGCCCTCAACTGCTGGTACCATAACAGCAACACAGCCCTCAACTGCTGGCACTCTTGTGGCACCCAACTCTGTCACCAGCAGAGTCACTGTAAGGGACGTGTTTACTCAACCAGGCGTCCCTGGAATTGAGGTTGCTAGACCTGCAGCCATATATGTATATCAATATGAAAATATACCGACAAGTATACGAAGACACGATATACAGTTTATGGCATTTACTGAGATGTTTCGCCCCATCGATGCGCTGAGGAAACGTCTTCTCAATAAATGCTATAAACTGCATTGTCATGTCATTCACATAGTCATGTTTGTAGTGCATGGTGTGGCGGATGCTGTGACTGACACCGGTGGAAACTGAAGACTGGTACCCAAGGGAGTTTTTATCATGCATGTTGTGAGTGACCTGTGTGTGTGTGTGTGTGTGTGTGTGTGTGTGTGTGTGTGTGTGTGTGTGTGTGTGTGTGTGTATGTGTGTTTGGGATGAAGGTGGAGTCATGCAGTCCTTGTTTCATGCGGGGTTCTTTGTTTTTTTGTATACTGTCGTTCTGGCATGTAGTTTTTATGTCACGCGGGTTATAGTTCTTAAATATAGCAAGATTGATTTGACCCATGATGTCAGAGACCCTTTAATCTGAGTGAAGACATTTTGGGATGGTTAGCCAAATTAAGATGGTTCGTGAAAGATGCTGTTCCCACTATCGGCACATTTCTAACCTGATGTAATTACACTCTCCATAGAAAGTAATTCGTTCATTCGCTGTTTTGTATGATTAAAAAAAAGAGAGGAAAATGAATTGAGAAATCTTTAAACTTCCGGAGAACACATTGTGAAACCTCTTCACATTGTCTTTGATGGGAAGCCTGAGAGAAGGGCCGAGGAAAAGACGGAAATACCAGAGGTGAGAGAACGATACAGTCCCAGAACTTTACTGCCACTTCTCACTCGATTTCCATCCCCAAGATGCTGAATGACTCATACATGTTTAACGCTTCCCAATGAATATAAAATTAATCCCTCGCCCAGGGAGATCTTATTATATCATCATTTATTTCAATAATGTTGATGGGATATTTACAGTGGGTGAAACAAGAGTTGTCTCCCGTCCACGGGAACGTTTCTGGTACCTGGGAAACACAGATCCAACGAACTACAACCACAATGTCTACAGAGAAGACTAAGCATAGTCCATGAACCTCTGCTTCTGTCTGGCTAGTGCATGGTTTTAGTTGCCACAGCAAGACACTATATTGGACTTTGCTAAGCCAACATTTCCAAAGTGTTTCTTCAGACGGGTCTGAAAGAACTGCAGTGCTTTTTCTTTTGCACTTACAACGCATGTTCCTGCAAAAACAACTTTAACCACAATTATGTTGCGCCTCTTGTTTCGGAGTTTCATATCAGCGATTAGTGTTACTGAATCACTTTGCACTTCAAATAGCCATGCATATGTTGTATATTTGTGTTCCACCAGTTCTTTCACGATTTCTTCTCACTGTTTAACATTGCTGAGACATTTTCGCTTCAAATAGTTTTTCATGTCTGTATGTCATGATTGTTTAGTATATTAAAAGGTCGACTATCGTATTATCACCTCCATTTAATAAGAAAGAACAAACTGTTATTTCTTAATGAAAGATTGTGCTTTGTTTCTCGTTTCTGACATTAGAATATATTAGTTATTTATAGAATTCAGTGACCAAAACTAAAACCTCATGTCACAGTGTAGTGTCGGGTCTCAAAGTGCATTAGAATAAATGTCAATGTTGTCTTTAGTGTTTTGTTCTTGAAACGTATAGCAATGCAAACTAACATTTTGTAAGTTTTGCTGCTAGCAACTAGACAGTTGTTAATGTATATCAGGGTCTTTGTTAAAACAACTCTCCAAGACCCTTCACTTTGTTAAGTCTTGTCAACCACGCTTCCTAACATATTCATTAACTAGTAAAACATCAGATCAAAGAGTTTTGGGAGATTCTTACTAGCTTGAGAGATGACTAGGCTTCCTGACTCTAGATATCTTCCACTGATCCAGGCATTTCTTGATTAGCCAAACTGTGAGACTTACGTTGGAGATGTGCTGCACGTACCAACAGCCATCAACCAGGAAGCCCTTGTACGGGACCGGGAGGCAGAAGCAATGACCGAAGTAACCACCGAGTTCCTGTACAACCTTGTGGCGCTTACAAGCGACTGCACCGAGTACCACTAGCCTCAATAATCAGGCTGGGGGCAGGGAGGCCTGGTCAAGGACACAGCCGAAGCGAAGATGATCCCTGGAATCTCCTTCATGAACGCTTCAGACATCCTTCAGGAACCCTTCATGAACCTTTCAGGCATCCTTCAGAAGTAAGTTTCAAAAGAATAATAAAAGTCACAGTTTCGTGACTGAAACAACTCAAGAATAACACACACTTAGGAAAGGAGCTTTAGACAACGTTTCGGTCCATTCTGAAACATTATGCAATCATATTTGTGACTTAACATTGGTCCAGGACGACCTAAAACGAGGTGCAAATTTTCTCCAAAAATTTGGTTATTTGTGAAGTCTCGGGAAGCTTTAGACAATCGTAGGAGCCAGGAGCTGAAGCTTAACCTTCTGTAGGTGGTGGTCAGGTGAGTCTCCAGGCTGACCAGGGAAGTAGCCAGGTATTACAGCGGCACTCACCTGCTTGTTAGCACACCTCTGCCACTCTCTCTCCACTTACCAATGTCTTATAGCCGATTTATGGAAAGTAGAGGCAAGAAAAGTCTTGATTAAAGCCCATTAATTTGTGCTGAGAGCGTGCACATATATGTGTCTCTCTTCCAGCCCTGAGCTTGGTCCAGTCTTGGCTGGATTGTGACTCCAGCATCGCAGCTGCCAGCCTGGAAACTAAAATGCAAGGATAGTCCCTGTTCTTTAAAAGTCACTATAAGAAAGATATAAGCAGGACATTACGCACAATAACAACACTCTGGTCATAACCAAACAATTTCCCAGTATACTAATCAGAGAGAAACCATGGAAACAAAAGAAAAAAAAAAGGTAAATAAACTGTACACACACACACACACGACCAGTGAAGAGGCGGGGCCAGGAGCTATGAATCGACCCCTGCAACCACAACTAGGTGAGTACACACACATACACATATATGTGCACGCTCTCAGCACAAATTAATGGGCTTTAATCAAGACTTTTCTTGCCTCTACTTTCCATAAATCGGCTATAAAACATTGGTAAGTGGAGAGAGAGTGGCAGAGGTGTGCTAACAAGGTGAGTGCCTCAGGTGAGTGCCGCAGTAATACCTGACTACTTCCCTGGTCAGCCTGGCCATTCACCTAGCCACCACCTACAGAGGGTTAAGGAAACAAGTCTTAAAGTTTTCACCCGTACCGGGGATCGACCCCCAGACCTTAGTTTGTGAGCTGAGTGCGCTAGCAGTTGAGCTACGGACACCGTAAAGTAACATTACAATGACACTTTACAGTGTTATAAAAGTAACATTGTGAAGGAACAACCTTAAAGTAACACCAGGTAATTCAAACTAGGTAAATCTTATCTAATCTCATGATTCTCCCAGCCAGTAAAACAGAGACGTAAAAAACTGGGTCCGCTGCGTGTCGCTTGTACAAAACCACTGCTACCCTAAGATTCAGATTCACTGCTACCCTAAGATTCAGATTCACTGCTACCCTAAGATTCAGATTCACTGCTACCCTAAGATTCAGATTCACTGCTACCCTAAGATTCAGATTCACTGCTACCCTAAGATTCAGATTCACTGCTACCCTAAGATTCAGATTCACTGCTACCCTAAGATTCAGATTCACTGCTACCCTAAAATTCAGATTCACTGTTACCCTAAGATTCAGATTCACTGCTACCCTAAGATTCAGATTCACTGCTACCCTAAGATTCAGATTCACTGCTACCCTAAAATTCAGATTCACTGTACCTAAGATTCAGATTCACTGCTACCCTAAGATTCAGATTCACTGCTACCCTAAGATTCAGATTCACTGCTACCCTAAAATTCAGATTCATTGCTACCCTAAGATTCAGATTTACTGCTACCCTAAGATTCAGATTCATTGCTACCCTAAGATTCAGATTCACTGCTACCCTAGGATTCAGATTAACTGCTACCCTAAGATTCAGATTCACTGCTACCCTAAGATTCAGATTCATTGCTACCCTAAGATTAAAATTCAGTGCTATCCTGGGATTCAAAACCACTACTACCCTAAGACTCAGATTCACTGCTACCCTAGGATTCAAAAACCACTGCTACTTTAAGATTCAAAGTACCAGCCTTCAGTTTTCTTCTTTGTATTTTTTATAAATTTTCTGAGGTACTGTTTTCCAGAATGAGCGACATTTCTTGTGTCTGGTCCGCTTACATTATTTCAAACCAGGTTTTGACAGCTGACCAGGCACTCAACTTTTATTTCCGTATTATACTTATTCAAACCTTTCCTAAACATTAAATTAATTGATGGGGTGTTGCTTTTATTTAAAGAACAAAGCAATAGGTAAGCTGATGGTCCTCCTACAATTCACTGAGTACAACTCAGGGGAGTACAGACAGCTGGTTCTGCCACTCCCCCGGCCCCCAACAATTCAACTGAGACCTTGGCAACAATTACCATCAACGCCATTACTTCCTCTAGCTCTCTTTTTTTATGTGTTTCTTTTTTAAAAGTTTAAGTCTGCCACTGTAAATTGAACGAGTTGTTTATATAGCTGGTATAAAAAAGAAGTACCAGTCAATGGGCTTTACTACACGAGGGGAAGAGACGAAAAAAAGTCAATATCTCTCAATTCTTGAACATCGGGAGTGCGAGAAATCCTCATAAAAACAACACGAAGATACACACACACACACGGAGGTGTATGGCTCTCAGTGTACATATGTTGACAATTTTTTTTTAATCCTTCTTTAAAGTATTAAAGTATTTTTGACCAGTGTTGCTCGTGTTAGTTGCAGCCTTAATGACTCTCGTTCAGTCGATAGGCTTTAAACCTCATTAATTACCCCAAAAACAGCTTCTACGGACCTCAGCTTGCATACGATGCCAAGTATTTTGAACCCTAAAGTAAGGCACTGCAAAGGTCAGGTCAGGTCAGTTCAGGTCTAACAGCTCGTTGAACGTCAGTATTTTAATATAAGAACATAAGAAAGAGCACTGCAGCAGGTTAAAGACCGTACGTAGGGAGATGTGAAGAAAACTCACGGGTTAAGTTATCCATGGTTACTTTATTCTGGATTACGTTATTCTCGGTTACATTATCTTTAGTTACATTATTCTTGGTAACGTTATTCTTGGTAACGTTATATTTGATTACGTTATCCTTGGTTACGTTACAGACTATACTCAGTCTTGGTAAAGTCTACCTGGAGAGTGTCCGTGGGGGTCAACGCCCCCGCGGCCGGGTTCCACACCAGTTCTGGTGGATGATCAACCAGGTTGTTGGTGGTAGCCGCGCCACGTGCAACGTATGAACCACAGCCCGGCAGATCAGGAACTGATATATACTACACACAATCATCTTACACAATACTGAGAGAATTTTTTTCAAAAAAAAAAAAAAATGTGAATTGAACAAAATATCTAGAATAATGTAAAGCAAGAGCAAGAACAGTGAACAAGTAACCCACAGAGAACAACAATAACACAGATACATTAACTTCACAATCCTTATTAAATAAGAGTTATGTAAGATAGGTAAATAATGAAGATTGGGACACTTATGCCTTATATGGGAATCTTTATTGAAGAAACGATTCGCCCCACAGTGACGTCATCAGTCAATAAAGATGTTGCATAAATATCTCAATCTGCAACTTGTCGGTTTTATTTATCACACAGGAAAATAATACCAGAGTTCACCAGAGTGCATCTCCACCACACCGACACGTGTGCACCTCCACTACACCTACGTGTGCACCTCCACTACACGTGTGCACCTCCACTACACGTGTGCACCTCCACCACACCCACACGTGCACACCACCACCACACCCACACGTGTACACCACCACCACACCCACACGTGTACACCCCACCACACCCACACGTGCACACCACCACCACACCCACACGTGTACACCACCACCACACCCACACGTGTACACCACCACCACACCCACACGTGCACACCACCACCACACCCACACGTGTACACCCCCACCACACCCACACGTGCACACCACCACCACACCCACACGTGTACACCACCACCACACCCACACGTGTACACCACCACACAGACATATACTAATGCTACACATGTACTCAGTGCCACAAGCGTGCTGAGCAGTAACATCAGAACAATGTACAATAACACAGGAATGCAAATCGTTAGGAACATTACGGTGCTGCAGAACGTTCCTCCGCACTGCACCACACCTGTGCAAGAACAGCCGTTCCACTGACACGTTCTGAACGAGCTTGTAAGAGAGAGAGAGAGAGAGAGAGAGAGAGAGAGAGAGAGAGAGAGAGAGAGAGAGAGAATTCTTCTTGAGTCATAGATTTAGAGCTTATCCTGGCTCTGTGTACTGTTCACTCTGTCATAATGTAATATTTCGTAATATTTCCTATCTTAGGAGTGGTTAGAGACCGCGCCGCGGGAGCCATGATCCTAGAAGTATTGCCAGAGTCGCTCGCCCAGTAATGAATATGAGCCCAAGTTACTTTATCTTCGCCTCAGTATCCTAGATAATATATCAAAGGAGTGCAGATCAGTGTTATGTCTTAGCACACTGACCGTCTCCCACCAAGGCACGTTGAAGCAGATATGAAGAAACATTCATCATTATTCGGTCAATAGCTGTGCTAGCAGAAGTGACTCTGTAAGCAGCAACATTTCCACCTCCAGAATTGTACTTCACACCTCCATATCTCCTATTGTACTGCAACTAGTACACAGGTGGAGCCAACTGTAACTAGTACACAGGTGGAGCCAACTGTAACTAGTACACAGGTGGAGCCAACTGTAACTAGTACACAGGTGGAGCCAACTGTAACTAGTACACAGGTGGAGCCAGCTGTAACTAGTACACAGGTGGAGCCAGCTGTAACTAGTACACAGGTGGAGCCAACTGTAACTAGTACACAGGTGGAGCCAGCTGTAACTAGTACACAGGTGGAGCCAGCTGTAACTAGTACACAGGTGGAGCCAGCTGTAACTAGTACACAGGTGGAGCCAGCTGTAACTAGTACACAGGTGGAGCCAACTGTAACTAGTACACAGGTGGACCCAAAGCTGTAACTAGTACACAGGTGGAGCCAACTGTAACTAGTACACAGGTGGAGCCAACTGTAACTAGTACACAGGTGGAGCCACTGTAACTAGTACACAGGTGGAGCCAGCTGTAACTAGTACACAGGTGGAGCCAACTGTAACTAGTACACAGGTGGAGCCAGCTGTAACTAGTACACAGGTGGAGCCAACTGTAACTAGTACACAGGTGGAGCCAGCTGTAACTAGTACACAGGAGCAGCCAGCTGCTACACACTCCGCACAACCACTATATCTAATCCCACCAAAGGAGACGGTGGGCTGGGTCCAACCCACCACAACAGACGGTGAGCTGGGTCCAACCCACCACAACAGACGGTGAGCTGGGTCCAACCCACCACAACAGACGGTGGGCTGGGTCCAACCCACCACAACAGACGGTGGGCTGGGTCCACCCACCACAATAGACAGTGGGCTGGGTCAACCCACCATAGAAGACGGTGAGGTGAGACCAACCCACCACAACACATTTCCTGCCCTAACTCACATCTCCTTATTTCCTGATAAGCAAACATATATATTCTTATTATACCTTAGATATCCCCCGTAACATATACTGGCTCCGCTCTGCGCCGTTTACAACCACACACACGATATTGGATACCGCTGTAAGCCCTGGTTTTGAGGTTTTCGTGGGTGGGTGGGTGGATGGGTGGGTGGGTGTTTGTATTTTGAGGTGGGGGAGGAACACGCTTCCAGACTTCACCTGCGCCACCTAGGGGTCACCGCCCCCGCACCCCCCCCCAGGCAACACCGCCCACATCTCACAGCTGTTCTGATCTGGTGTTTATTTTTAAAGGATTCTGTGCTGGCAATACTGCAGTGATGTCTGCTGCTTGTTGTTGGTAACACTGCAGTGATGTCTGCTGCTTGTTGTTGGTAACACTGCAGTGATGCCCGCTGCTGGTTGTTGGTAACACTGCGGTGATGCCCGCTGCTGGTTGTTGGTAACACTGTAGTGATGCCTGCTGCTGGTTGCTGGTAACACTGCAGTGATGCCTGTTGAAGGTATATATGTACCCTGGGGGTGAGGGAGAGACGTATATACGTACCCTGGGGGTGAGGGAGAGACGTATATACGTACCCTGGGGGTGAGGGAGAGACGTATATACGTACCCTGGGGGTGAGGGAGAGACGTATATACGTACCCTGGGGGTGAGGGAGAGACGTATATACGTACCCTGGGGTGGGGAGAGACGTATATACGTACCCTGGGGGTGAGGGAGAGACGTATATACGTACCCTGGGGGTGAGGGAGAGACGTATATACGTACCCTGGGGTGAGGAGAACGTATACGTACCCTGGGGGTGAGGGAGAGACGTATATACGTACCCTGGGGTGGGGAGAGACGTATATACGTACCCTGGGGGTGAGGGAGAGACGTATATACGTACCCTGGGGTGAGGGAGACGTATATACGTACCCTGGGGGTGAGGGAGAGACGTATATACGTACCCTGGGGGTGAGGGAGAGACGTATATACGTACCCTGGGGGTGAGGGAGAGACGTATATACGTACCCTGGGGGTGAGGGAGAGGGCGTAACATCATTGGGTTAATCACTCCGAAAGAAGTGGGTTAACGTGCAACAAGACGTAGGTTAAGACGTGGGTTAAGACGTGGGCCAGCAGCCACTTTATTAACCCACATCGTGTGTGTGTGTGTGTACTCACCTAATTGTGATTGCAGGGGTCGAGACTCAGCTCCTGGCCCCGCCTCTTCACTGATCGCTACTGGGTCCCCTCTCTCCCTGCTCCATGAGCTTTGTCATACCTCGTCTTAAAGCTATGTATATTTCCTGCCTCCACTACATCACTTGCTAGACTATCCCACTTCCTGACTACTCTATGGCTGAAGAAATACTTCCTAACATCCCATTGACTCATCTGAGTCTTCAACTTCCAATTGTGACCCCTGGTTTCTGTGTCCCCTCTCTAGAACATCCTGTCTCTATCCACCTTGTCTATTCCATGCAGTATTTTGTATGTCGTTATCATGTCTCCCCTAACCCTCCTGTCCTCCAGTGTTGTCAGGCCGATTTCCCTTAATCTTTCTTCGTAGGACATTCCCCTTAGCTCTGGAACTAACCTTGTCACAAACCTTTGCAGTTTCTGTAATTTCTTGACGTAAGTGTGTGCATGCGCCCGCACGTGCTCACCTATATGTACTACCTATATATGATTGCAGGGGTCGAGTCACAGCTTCTAGCCATGTATATGTGTGTGATATGATCAGATCAGCCAGAGGTTTACACTGCTTTATATAGGCCAGTAAAACTTGGGTTGCGCATCTCACAGCTGGGGAACCACGCCTGGGAAACTGATATGGGACAATAAAGATGGAGAGAGAGAGAGAGAGAGAGAGAGAGAGAGAGAGAGAGAGAGAGAGAGAGAGAGAGAGAGAGAGAGAGAGAGAGAGAGAGAGAGAGAGAGAGAAAACGAGCTTAGATAAAGAGAGGATGTAAGAAAGACAAATATGCAGTAACCAGGGCATTTCACTAATAAAATTATTAATAAAATTTTATTAACGACATTTTATTAATAAATGCCCTAGTTCCCGCATGTGTGGCTTTGTTACAAACTTGTGTTAAGTGATATTGTAACTTCATAATGAGGGAAGGACTAAGAGGAAGGGGGAAGACGATAGATTTTTTAGATTTTGTCACCGAAGTGACTAGTTGATTGTGCACCCCATATCCATCCTGTGGATGGTAGCGCAAGAGCATATGGATACACAAAAGGCCCAGGAACTAGACTCCAAAAGGGTTAACATTTATATCTACAATTCATTTATATGTTACAAGCAAATTTAGAAAATTTGCTTAATATATCTGGTATCTTATTTTCATTCATAAGATATCTTGACATATCACATAGGTTATTATATATGTCTAAGAAGAGAAGGCGGAAGAGGTAGATTAAATAACGTTAAACGTACTACTTTCTCGTATTTTATAATGTAGGTTATCCTGTGATCTGAACTCAGGTCCGACCTACAGGTCAAGAGGTATGACCTCGGGTGTCTTAAGGTCACGGCACAATAAACATTAATATGGAACCTCATAACTTGGGTCATACCCATCACATACCCATTAAACCATACAACTGTTTGTAATCAGTAGGGTACGAGAATTACATTGATGTCAGTTTTATTTAGGTCAAAGCGTGACCGTCTTGACATCTTGACCTAGGCTTGAGAGAGATTAAAAATTCAAGATTAGAAGTTGTATTGGCTGCAAAAAAAAAAAATGAAAATAAGTTGTAATATGGAATTGAAAAGGAATATGCGGAGAAATTTGACAACTTTTAAATTTACTTTCAACTGCACTACAGATTATTATTATTATTATTATTACAATCAAAACTAAGCGCCGAGCATTACAGATGTAATATTTACACAGGTACAGAGGTGCGTTTGTTGTGGATGGGTTTTAGTAATATAAATGAAGACGTTGGAGTAACACACAGCTGTTCTGCCAGGATTTATTGAGAAGAAATGGTGAGTCGTCTGCCAGCATGTCTTGCTTTACTGATGTCTACATCGCCACTGCCTCATGCCCACGGGCAGTGCCTGGGTATGAACTTCCACAGGTCAGCGTCGCTGACGTATAGCGACACTAGGTAACATCATCCTACGTAACATACCAGTGACATGACATACCACTGACATGACATACCACTGACATGACATACCACTGACATGACATACCACTGACATGACATACCACTGACATGACATACCACTGACATGACATACCACTGACATGACATACCACTGACATGACATACCACTGACATGACATACCACTGACATGACATACCACTGACATGACATACCACTGACATGACATACCACTGACACGTTCAGAGCTTAATAATATAACAAATATGAAGAGGAAGCAAAGAGAATGAAAAGAAAACCAGGAGAAAAATGAGGAAAAGAATGAGAGGACCACGACGTGGATGAAGAGGAACAAGAGGAAAAAGAAGAGAACAACTACAATGAAAAAGAGATAAATATGGAAGCTAAAGGGAGGAAGAATAACAATAGCAGCAGTAGAATATGTCAAGTTAGTGGAGGGGGAACAACAGCGAACCAAGGGAATAGCATTTACAGATGAAGACGGAAGATGTGTCAGAGGAGAACACAAGAATAGAAGAGAAACAGAGGCTCGGAGCTGAGCGAAGCTAATTTACAGAGGAGAGGGAAGAAGAGGGAGAAGGGTTTAGACACGAGCCAACGACGTAGCTGAAGATGAGAATTTATCAAGAGGGAAAGAGATGAAGGGTGAAGTAATTAGTGAGGAGGGAGAGATCATGAAGCAGAGATGAGAGGTGAGAAGAGAAATGTGGAGGAAGTGTGAGGAGAAAAACTGGAGGAACACATACGCGCAAAGAACTGCAATAACACACACACACACACACACTACAAGAGAGGGGACTACACAGGTATGAAGAATTTCCTGCACGAGGTTCAGTGGGACAGGGCACTGGTAGGGAAGTCAGTAAATGCAGAACCACAATGGGATATGGACAGACTGCAGGCCTGTATATATATATATATATATATATATATATATATATATATATATATATATATATATATATATATATATATATATATATATATATATATATATATAATTTTTGAAATACATAAACAAAGTATATATTGAATATTTATAGATGATATAAAGAGACAGTCTTCACGAAGATTCTTACCGTGATGCATCATGTTAAAACTAAGACTAGTCAAGACTAGTTTCACTAGGTGAGGTAATGTCGTAAGTTCCTTAAATCTTATCTATAGTATTGCATTACACCCATCCATTTGTAGGCGTGTTCTCTTCTCTCTCTCTCTCTCTGTCTCTCTCTCTCTCTGTCTCTCTCTGTCTCTGTCTCTCTCTCTTCTCTCAGCCCTTGCTACATGTTCGACCAATATTTACTAAAAAATAGGTTGTGAATAGGCAGTGTGGTTGACAGGGACACACAGGTCCCTCACTGACAACCTCCCATCACGCTATATTTCTCCTCCATTTTTTTTAACTATAAAACAAAGCGAGGCATTTTTTCGGGGGACCCGTATTGCTGCAGCAGCAGCAGCAGCAGTAACAGTAACAGCAGCAGTTGTATCAACAGAAGCAGCAGTAGCAGCACCAGTATCACCACTAGCACCAACACCACTACCATTATCACTAGCACCATCACCACCACCAAAGTATCGCCACTAGCACCACCACCACTACCAGTATCACCACTAGCACCAGTAGCATCACCGTACCGTAGAAGTAATAGCAGCAACAATAACAGATAACAAGAGATGAGGCGGTAACAGTAGCAGAAACTGAGACACAAGCAATAACATCAGCAACAGCAGTAGGAACAGCAACAGCAGAAGCAGCAGTAGAAGCAGCAACAGCAGCAGCAGAAGCAGCATCATCAACAGCAGCAGCAGCAGAAACAGCAGCAGCAGCAACAGTAGCAGCAGAAACAGCAGCAGCAGAAGCAGCAGCAGTATCAGCAACAGGAACAGCAGCAGCAGAAGCAGCAGCAGTATCCGCAACAGGAACAGCAGCAGCAGAAGCAGCAGCAGAAGCAGCAGCAGAAGGCAGCAGCAGCAACAGCAGCAGCAGGAACAGCAGTAGCAGAAGCAGCAGCAGCAACAGGAACAGCAGAAGCAGCAGCATCAACAGCAGCAGCAGAAGCAGCAGCATCAACAGCAGCAGCATCAACAGCAGCAGCAGCAACAAAAGCAGCAGAAACAGCAGCAGTATCAGCAACAGGAACAGCAGCAGCAGAAGCAGCAGCAGAAGCAGCAGCAGCAACAGCAGCAGCAGGAACAGCAGTAGCAGAAGCAGCAGCAGCAACAGGAACAGCAGAAGCAGCAGCATCAACAGCAGCAGCAGAAGCAGCAGCATCAACAGCAGCAGCAGAAACAGCAGCAGCAGCAACAACAGCAGCAGAAACAGCAGCAGTATCAGCAACAGGAACAGCAGCAGCAGAAGCAGCAGCAGCAGCAGAAGCAGCAGCAGCAACAGCAGCAGCAGGAACAGCAGTAGCAGAAGCAGCAGCAGCAACAGGAACAGCAACAACAGCTGCAGCATCAGGAGTGCCAGAAGGGAAGGTCCTGTAATTTCATCGCTGCCAACTTTGTTAAAATTAATGCAAGTTTTCTTGACTCACTTTAGTTTTCTAGCGTAATGTAGCAAGAAGCAGCGGTAACCACAACACCACTAGCACCACCACCATCACTGGTATCACCACTAGCACCACCACCATCACCGGTATCACCACTAGCACCACCACCATCACCGGTATCACCACTAGCACCAGTGAAGTAGCAAGAACCAGCGGTAGCCACAACACTACCAGCACCATCACCCGTATCACCACTAGCACCACCACCATCACCGGTATCACCATTAGCACCATCACAACTACCACCAGTATCACCACCACTAGCACCACTACCAGTATCACCACTAGCACTACCACAACCATCAGTATCACCACCACTACCAGTATCACCACTAGCCAGTAGCACCACCACCACCCGCATTACCACTAGTACCAGTAGCACCACCACCACCCGCATTACCGCTAGCAACAGTATCACCACAAACACCACCACTGCCACTAGCACCAATATCAAAAGCACCACCACTAGAACCAGCACTAGCACTAGTATCACAACTAGCACCACCATTAGCACCAGCAGTTCCAGTCATGAGGACCTCGTCTAATATCCTCCCCCTTCCCCCTCCCCCCTCCCCTCACCTTCCCCCCTTACCACCACCACCACCATATCCTAATTCACAACCTCGTTTTTTATGTTGCACTTAAGACTTTCAATTGAGACCGAAGTTGCACAAGCAGTTTGTCTTCCTTAGAGATGGAGCACAAGCCTCTACTGTATGGCAACACTCCCTCCATCACCCTCTCCTTCACTCCCTCCATCACCCTCTCCTTCACTCCCTCCATCACCCTCTCCCTCACTCCCTCCATCATCTTTTCCCTCTCACTTTATACCACCATCTACCTCTCCCACTCCATCACATCCTTCACTCAAAGTATGAGATGCCAAGCCAATGATACCCTGAGTCACTCGTCATCTCTAGACTGGAATGTTGCTGTACTCCGGAGGTCCATTTTAAAGTAGCTGAAACTGCAGTCCTGGAGAACATACACAGAGCCTTCACTGCACTTATAAATTCAGTCAAGCACCTAAATTACTGGAGACGACTGAAGGCCCCTCGAGCTATACTCCTTGGAACGTAATCGAGAAAGATGCAACATAATTTACACCTGGAAAATTCTGAAGGGATTGATCCCAAATCTGCACACTATTATTGCTCACTGGGAGAGCAAGAGGTCTGGCAGATGCTGCAAAATACCCACAATGAAAAGGACTGGTGCCACGAGCACACTAAGATAAATGAATATGTGTAAAGGGATCAAGACTCTTCAGCATGCTTCCTTCGTGAGTAAGAGGAATAACCACCAAACTATTGACTACTATCTAAAAGGGACTTAATATCTTCAAGTCGGTTCCTGAGCCTACATTAGACTGTGTGCTGCCAATACCAACAACCTAACTGATCAAGTCGTCAACCAGGAGGCCTAGTCTGGGACTTCGCTGCCGGGGTAAGGGGAAATTAGAGGAATTGTCTATAGGCAAACTCCCTCATTACTGCCTCCTGTGACCAGTTTCAAGGGTTTTAGGTGGAAAGTACTTGATGAGCTGGTCCCAAACCTGCACACTGCCATAACAACAGGTGTAGATTATAATATAACCTCTCTTCTCTACGTTCCAAGAAATACAGACCGAGGGACTTCAAACGTTTCCATTAATTTAGGTGTTTAATAAATATATGCGTACAGTGAAGGTTCTCTACATATTTTTCAGGTCTGCAGTTTCGCTTGCCTTGAACGGAGCTGTTAGAGTACAGCAGTTACTCCCGCCTAGATAGAGCAAGTAACTTAAAGAGTATCATCATTTGCTTAGCATCCCTTATTTTGAAGGTTCTAGTTATCCAGCCTATCATTTAACTCGTGGTTGTGATAGTGACACTGTCGTGATCCTTGAAGGTGAGGTTTTCTGACATGATCAGTTATAAGTCTCTCGCGTTAGTCTTACGCTCTATCGAGTGATTCCAATTTGTTTTATGGTCCGTTCCAGTCTTTACTTCCTCATTCTTTCTGTAAGAGTAGCTGAAACTTGTCCTCACAGAACATCATGTTGTCGGTGGCCCACTGCAAGACTGTGTCAGCTTGGAGGTTAACTGTATTCTTACTGGATGTCTCTCATTCAGATGCTAGTCTCCTCTGCAAGGATGATACGGTGATATGATTTATGTCTATGTTGGATATGAGAATGAGAAAGGGAACAGTGCCAGTACTGTGCCTTGGGGAACAGCTTTCCACTATGGCAGCTTCAGATTTCCTCTGTTCACAATTACTTTTTTGGGGTTCTGTTCGTTAGAAAATTAAATATCCAATTGCCCACTTTTCCAGTTATTCCTTTTACACGCATTGTTTGAGCTCTTGCTCCATGACCACACTTGTCAAAGACTTTTGCAAAGTCAGTATTTGATACATCTACATTTTGCTTGTCTTCAACTGCTTCTTACACAATGTAGTAATCTTAGTACCTTCACTGGAGTGTTTTGTCTTGTTTTGAAAATTCTCCTTATCCACTCTCTTATTTTTCTGGCCGATGCTGTATTTGTCTTACTGTGTTCTCTAAACGATGCATCTTTAAAAACATGTTCAATTCGTTCTATAAATACAGTGTCTTCCTATATGTTCTGTCCAGGGTTCGTTTTGAGTTCTTCATTCTTTCCATATTTAAATAGATCTAATTTATCAACTATTAACTCATGTTATTTTTCCTTTGCCTACTGGAAGATTTTAATGATATCTTTTTGTAATTATTCTGCGACTTCTACTGAGGCGACTTTCATGCTGGCATTGAAAGTGGGCGTCACAGCGTCCTAAAGGTAGGAGGCAGTGAACCAGGTGACGTCCGAAAGGGATTTACAGGGATACAAACATAACTTGACAGACAAACACAACCCCAAGCCAACAGTGCAACACTAACAGCATAATAACAGGTGTGTGTTGCAGCTGCTGCCAGCCAGCCATCAGCCTCCTCAGTCTCTATATTAATTCATGACATCTCAAAAGGTATATTGCCTTACACTAACTGCCTTGTATATACCCCCACGCTAACTACACCACGTAACTACTCCAGTTATATATAATCATAGTTATTTTAGCAAAACTGTATACATCCGTAGTGTGCTGCTACAGTTTCACAGTGGGAACAAAAGCTAGTGGAAGGAAACACTGGCTAGAGAAATAGAAGACACTGAACATAAAATTAATGAATCTCATGGAGTCCAGGAAACAGAGAGGTGGAGCTAAAAGTAATTCATGAAATTTAAAGAAATTCAAAATACTTCTCATATGCAAAATCCAGAGCAAAAATCACATTCCAGTATCGGGCCTTTGCTCAAACAAGATGAAACTTACACTGACAGTAGCAGAGAAATGAGCGACCCAATGTTATCTATATCTTCAAATTTTCTGTCATACCTGAACCCAACTTGACGTTGTAAAAAGTCACTGACAACATGCCCATGTACTCTGCCTTATACCCAGACTCATGGTACTCCATGTTCGCCAAGAACTGCAAGAAACCCCTATCACTTGCCTCAAGTATTCAGTGGAAAAGGAGCTTAGACATGAGGGTCATCCCAAAATCGTAAAGAAAAAAAGATATCGCCAATCTCCACAAAGGTGACAGCAAAGCAGAATCAAAGAACTATAGACTCATAACACTGACGTCCCACATTTTAAATTTTTTTGAGTTTAAGACGCAAGATTACACATGAATTAGTAAAATTTGCACAACCCAGGGCAGTATGGGTTCAGAGCAGGTCGTTCCTGTCTCTCAATTACAGGGCCATTAATACATGCTCTTGGATGCAGTGGAAGACAAAATGCAAATGCAAAAACCACAGACTTTGCCAACGCTTCTGATAAATGCGATCATGGAGTAACAGCACAAAATGAGTGCCCCAAAAAATGGACAAGTGTGTAGATGCTTATTTAATTCTCTAATAAATAGAACCCGAAGTGTAATAGTGAACAGAGTGAAGTCAATGGCTGACATAGTGAAAAGCTCTGTTCCTCAAGGCACAGTGCTTGCGAATGTTCTTTTTCTTATTCTCATAACCGGCAAAAATCATAACAAAGTGTCATCCCTTGCAGACGATGCCAGAATCTGTATAAGAGTGACCTTCACTGAGGACACAATATATTTACAAGCTGATGATGAACAAAAAGCCACAATACCGTGACTGGAACAATACACAAATAACCCGTATATAGCAGAGAGGAGCTTACCACGACGTTTCGGTCCGACTCGGACTTTCGGTCCAAGTCGGACCGAAACGTCGTCGTAAGTTTCTCTCTGCTATGTGCGGGTTATTTGTGTACAAGCTGATAAAACAAAGTGTTCCAGTGAGCCACTGAGAACATCATGTTCACTGGGGACAAGTTTTAGTTTTTCTGTTATAGAAAGACTGAGGAAATAAAGACTGGAACGGTGTATAAAATAAACTACAATCACTCAATAAAGCGTAAGAACAGAGAAAATAAGTCGCTTGAAGAATAACATTTGCTGGGCATCTCTAGTTTTGAAGGTTCTAGTTATCTGGACTATCTTTTTCCTTACTGTTGTGATAGTGAAGCTGGTGTGATCCTTGAAGGTGAGACCTGACATGGTCACTCCCGGCAGAGAAAATGGCAGACCTGGAGAATGAACAGAGAACCTTCACTTTGATATACCTTTGATGCATTCCGAGAGTTTTTTCTACTCTTAGAGCACGGCGTTGAGCCAGGCTCGTCTGATTCTTGCCGGTCAACCAAGTTGATGCTGCTGGTCGCCCGCTGACCCACGCATCCATCACAGCCTGGTTGACCTGGCACCTGGCGAAAATACTTGTCCAGTTTCCTCTTGAAGACTTCTACACTTGTTCCAGCAGTGTGTCTGATATCTTTTGGAAAGAGGCTGAATAGTCTGAGGCCACGGGCGTTGATACAGTGTTCCCTTACTGTGTTGTACTGGTGTCACTCACATCGTGTCACTTATATTGTAGGTGTCATTCACCCCGTGTCATTTCTTCGTTACCGTCCCACCTGAGATCAAACTGACAACACTGACCGTCAATAACGACCTCGTTAGTCATGAAGTAGAACGACCGGTGGACGCATCACAGGTGTTGCGTCCACCCGTTAACGACACCAATACGGCAGCCGCAGTTTTCCCTCCTTTTTTAGCAACTCGTCTGAAATAAGAACGTTATTACGAAGCTTGAAAGAAGAAAGGACGCTGCTGGATCAAAGCCGATGGGGAGGTGGAGTTGAGTGTGTCGGCACCGTCCAATCACCATCGTCTAAGAGCCACAGACACGCAGATATCACAGTGCCACAGACGGCAGATATCTCAGCGTCATAGATACGTAGCTCTCTCAGCGCCACAGACACAGATATCACAGTGCCACAGACGGCAGATATCTCAGCGTCATAGATACGTAGCTCTCTCAGAGTCAAAGATCATACGTCCTGCCTGGTCACAAGTTAGGCGACCAGAACAATACTTTCTTGACTCCGTCTCACAACTTAAGCTCTTCACTAAATGATTGTAAGATCGCTAAGACCTCCAGTTTTACACAGTGTGAATATTTCTCTGCGTGGATTGTTAAAATTACTCTCATGGTCAGATATTGCGTGTCCCCAGGTGGCCATGTGTAGTATGCAGGATACATATGTGGTCGCACGCTGCAGGTGTGTGAGCACACCGTATTTAACAGGCTTGGGTTTAACTTGTGTTTGAAACAGAAGGCTGTTAAGTATTTTGCGCTCTGGCTTGATTTCTGTTTTTACTTCCTTCCTCAAACGTGTAATATGGCAGGTAAGTCTAACAAACTTCTACGTGGATTCAGTTTACACTCGCTTCTTTCTTAAAAGTTCCTAATCCTGTAAGGTTTCCTTTCCAATTGAGGAGGCCTGGTCTGAGACTGCGCAGCGGCGCTCGAGACCCCAGATCTGTTAATAGATACAACATATACTGGGTTGCGACACTTTCTGGCAACCTGTAGTACTGGACACTAACTTCGCTGACGACCATCACTGGAGCGCTAATGTTTATCACCTAAACAATGTTAGTGGTGTCCCCAGCGTCTCTAGCAAGGGGTGGCACCTCTAGCATCTCTAGTAATTGGTGGTTCCTCCAGCGTCTCTAGCAAGGGGTGGTACCTCCAGCGTCTCTAGCAAGGGGTGGTACCTCCAGAGCCTCTAGCAAGGGGTGGTACCTCCAGAGTCTCTAGCAAGGGGTGGTACCTCCAGTGTCTCTAGCAAGGGGTGGTACCTCCAGAGTCTCTAGTAAGGGGTGGTACCTCCAGCGTCTCTAGCAAGGGGTGGTACCTCCATCGTCTCTAGCAAGGGGTGGTATCTCCAGCGTCTCTAGCAAGGGGTATCGTCTCTAGCAAGGGGTGGTGTCTCCAGCGTCTCTAGCAAGGGGTGGTATCTCCAGCGTCTCTAGCAAGGGGTGGTACCTCCAGCGTCTCTAGCAAGGGGTGGTACCTCCATCGTCTCTAGCAAGGGGTGGTACCTCCAGCGTCTCTAGCAAGGGGTGGTACCTCCAGCGTCTCTAGCAAGGGGTGGTACCTCCAGCGTCTCTAGCAATGGGTGGTACCTCCAGAGTCTCTAGCAAGGGGTGGTACCTCCAGCGTCTCTAGCAAGGGGTGGTACCTCCAGCGTGCATGCTGCTGGTGAGGCTGTCTCTAGCAGGGGTAAAATGTCTGCTGGCACGACACTTACGATCATATGATGACTCGTTTAGTGGTACTTTCGCTGCCATTACGAGCACCAGACAAAACACAAAGGATGACTTACCGATACTAAGAATTCCCTCGTAAAAACGCAAGACATATAACATCATGTGACGTATTTGCTGCTATTACCTGACGTTTCTTTAATTCCCAATTGTTATATTGTTAAACACGACCTCATTTCAAAGTTAATTTAGCTGATACGTGAGGGCTACCTAAAGTAGCTTAAATAAGAAAGTAGACCAATAAAGGAGTAAGAATAGTAGGATTGAGAATGACTTGCGTAACACAGGTCAGTAGGAAGAGAGCAGAGAGCCTTTTGTTTCTTTATTCTTCCTTCTACAGCCTCTATTTTTTTTAGCTTATGGCCTGAAAGGTTAAGTAAGGTTAGGTTAGGTAAGGTAAGTTAGGTTAGGTTAGGTAAGGTTAGGTTATGTTAGGTTAGGTAAGGTAGGTTAGGTTAGGTAAGGTTAGGTTAGATAAGGTTAGGTAAGGTTAGGTTAGGTTAGATAAGGTTAGATTAGGTAAGGTTAGGTTAGGTAAGGTAAAGTTAGGTTAGGTAAGGTAAAGTTAGGTTAGGTTAGGTTAGGTAAGGTAAAGTTAGGTTAGGTAAGGTAAAGTTAGGTAAGGTTAGGTTAGGTAAGGTAAGGTATGGTAAGGTTAGGTAGGGTTAGGTTAGGTTAGGTTAGGTTAGGTAAGGTAAGGTAAGGTTAGGTTAGATAAGGAAAGGTAAGGTGAGGTAAGGTAAGGTATGGTAAGGTTAGGTAAGGTTAGGTAAGGTTTGGTTATGTTATGTTATGTTAGGTTAGGTAAGGTTTGGTTAGGTTATGTTATGTTAGGTTAGGTAAGGTTTGGTTAGGTTAGTTTAGGTTAGGTTCAGTTAGGTTAGGTAGGTTAAGTTAGGTTAGGTACGTTAGGTTAGGTTAGGTGAAGACAGCCAGCTGCCGTGGTGGTAAAGACAACCAGCTGCCGTGGTGGTGAAGACAGCCAGCTGCCATGGAAGGAAGGCCAAACAGCTGCCGTGGTGAAGACAACCAGCTGCCGTGATGATGAAGTCAACCAGCTGCCCTGGTAGTAAGGCCAACCAGCTGCCGTGATGGTGAATACAACCAGCTCCCGCATATATATCTAAATCTAAAGCTATGCTCATCGCTCGTGATTTTTTGTATCCTGCTTCACATGCAGTGACATCAACTCTCCTGGTGACTCTCCTGGTGACTCCTGGTGACTCCTGGTGACTCTCCTGGTGACTCTCCTGGTGACTCTCCTGGTGACTCTCCTGGTGACTCCTGGTGACTCTCCTGGTGACTCTCCTGGTGACTCTCCTGGTGACTCCTGGTGACTCCTGGTGACTCCTGGTGACTCTCCTGGTGACTCTCCTGGTGACTCTCCTGGTGACTCCTGGTGACTCTCCTGGTGACTCCTGGTGACTCTCCTGGTGACTCTCCTGGTGACTCTCCTGGTGACTCTCCTGGTGACTCTCCTGGTGACTCTCCTGGTGACTCTCCTGGTGACTCCTGGTGACTCTCCTAATGACTCTTTTGGTGACTCCTGGTGATTCTCCTGGTGACCTTTCTGGTGTCTCTCCTGGTGACTCCTGGTGATGGTTCTGGTGACGCTCCTGGTGACTGTAGTACTAGTGTTCAATATACAACAAGCTCATGTGTTACGGACCATGACAAGACGACAAGCATCTTATGTTACGGAGGAGGATGTGTGACGCAGTGTGACAGGAAAGTTGTCCTGTGTGACGGAATATGACAGGGAACCCATCCTGTGTGTGTGTAAGGGTAGTCCCACAAGGTGGTATATCATATTGTGGTAGCGGTCGCCAACAGCCTGACTGATCAGAGACAGCGCCGCGAGTAACAAACGGAGGGTCGAACCTGCACCATTCCTTGTGGCGAATGGCTCATGCGGGTTTAGCGCTTCAAGAAATGCAATCATTCTGATATGAAACAAGAGACGCGCTGCCAGACACACACACACAACCTTGCCAGCAATAAATTAAACTTCTATCATAGTCTACGTTTCATTAACATGTTAATCACTAACTCTCTATTTTATTTATCTTCTCATCTTCATCTGACTCTTGATATTCACTGCCTCACTCTCGCTCAAAGAACCAGCTAGTGTTTTTTTTATTTACCCCATGAAGGAAATTCTGCTTCAGGTTGCCCACTCGTGACGATTAATATTAATGGTGAGTTCTCAAAATACCTGAATCAAAGCTGCGATGGGGAAGATTTGGTCGGGTTATTCAGGAAAAAAAAATTAATGCCAATACACTGGATAATTGTTAGTTGAATAATGTACAAGTTGATGCGTCAGAGGTCAGTGCTTCTCAGAGGTCAGTGCTTCTCAGAGGTCAGTGCTTCTCAGAGGTCAGTGCTTCTCAGAGGTCAGTGCTTCTCAGAGGTCAGTCCTTCTCAGAGTCATGGACTCCCTGGTACCTCAGTGAACCAAAAATATTAATCGTAAAGAAAAAGGTTCCCTGCCGTTCGTAGTATTTTTCCCCTGCCAGTAATCCCGTCAGGGAAAAAGTGGAGTGTTTTCAAGAGATACTATTTAAATTCCAAAGGATTCCAGCCGGGTTCACTTTGTGATCAGTGCCACCGTGAAACAGGATGAGGATAAGTAAAGAAAGAGGAAGAGGATGTAAAGGGTGATGGACAGGTGGTGACAGGTGGAGTGACGGTAGTGTGACGGAGACTGACGTTTGGTGTACTCACCTTGTTTACAAGGGGCGAGTCACAGCTCCTGGCTACGTCTCTTATCCACGAGGTTTATGGATATCTGGCCTCCAGAGTTCGATCACATCTTCTCTTGAAGCTGTGTATGGTATGTATGTCCGCCACCTCTTCCGCTGGCTCGTTCCATTTACTCAGCAACCTGAGACACACAAATATTTCCTCAAGTTACGCTGACTTATCTACACTTTAGCTGCTGTGCACCCTGGATCACTATGATCCGCATCATAGTGTCTGTGTTCATCAATTTCATCTAATCCCATGAGTATTTTGCGTGTCACGATTACAGTCCCTTTGGTTTTTCTCTCTTCCGTTCTAAAGCAAAATTTCCTTCTCTCTCCTCGTAGTTCATTTGCTTTATTTCTTATGCCACTTTCGTACTTCTTAACTGTCTTCATGTGCTTGTTTAGGTAGGACTCCATCCTGGCGCCTCGTACTCCAGGATGGCTCTAACATTATTGAAGTATAATACCCTAAATAAAACTTGGTTACAGGTCCTGAAAGCAGTTTGCAGATTAGCTAATTTCCATATGATAATAAAATTATTCAGTTGACATGAACTTCTGGTGACATGCTTGGTGTGATGCATTGTCTGAAGCGCCTCTCATCGTATAGGATGTGTTCGGTTTCTCTTCTCACTCCATAATCAGGATTGAGTAGATGGAGACACCTTCCTGACCACTCTTGCAGCTTATTCATGTCATTTCAGAATTTTTCCCTGTCCAGCTAGAGTCCTCAGCATTAACTTCACATCATCCACAGAGGTACAAAAGATGTATTTCTGGAAGGTCATTTATGCATCAGTGTGGTACTCCACTCGCCCTCAGTGGCCACACTTGTACCGTCTTCCTCAGCCATCATCAACAACATTCTATTAACCAAGATTTATGGTATCCACCTGAGTACCTTCCTTCCCCTGCTGCCCTTCTGGTTTATATAGTAACCTTCTCTGTGCTACTGTCACTTTTTACAGTCAGTGAAGAAACAGTCAACACAACTTTCTCCTGCTTTATTTCCGTCACTGTCATACACTAGGAGACTCGTGAGGCAATATTTGAAACCTTTAAACCCACCCTAAACTATTCCATTTTTATATTATTTCTTATATTTTAACCTGTATGCTGATCAGCTAAATTGATCTCTAATTTAGTGTTTCCACTTTATTTTCTTGTATACCCAGGGAAGTTATGAGACATTAAGGGTGTTATGAACTGGGATCACGTTCGTAGTTTCTCAGCTGTCTGGGAACGAGTGACACTGATCTACCTGCCACCTGTTTCGGCAATTTTTTACTCCTTCCTCTGGGCTAGGCCTCCCTGGTGACTGCTTGGTCGTCCAGGTTGTTGCTGTTGGTAGCCCACATATCCACTGGTAGGAAGCAGAGGCTGAAAGTTCAGAGGTGACTGTGGTCGCGTCGTCCTCTCTAAATATTTAGTTGATGGACATTTGCTAAAGCAGAATGAGTGATGTTTGTTTACACTGACATATTGGCTTGCAGTTTTAATAATTCACCTCAGAACCGGAAATCACTGAATTGCACTCACCGAATTGTGTTTGTGGGGGGTCGAGTCCCCTCCGCTCCTGGGCCCTGCCTGTTAGAATGCCATCATAGTCCTGCTTTCCATCCTCCAGAGTCCTGCCCATCAGAGTCCTGCTTCCCCTCCTCCAGAGTCCTTCCCATCAGAGTCCTGCTTCCCCTCCTCCAAAGTCCTGCCCATCAGAGTCCTGCTTCCCCTCCCTCAGAGTCCATATTTAACATCATGCGACAGGAAGTTCACGAGTCATGTTACCTCCAGCAGTACACACTGGTCCCCCTGCCTCTTGTTTTTACCGCGGCCGGAATTAGATTTATGTCGCAATTTTAAGCTTATCAAGAAGACGGGAACAAGAGCTGAAGAACACCGGCGGCACAACTGCATAATTCACGCTCATTTTCAGGAGACACTGTAAATTGTAGCATGACACGACATATTTACGGTGTCGTGGTTCGTACACTTACGCACGCACGTGCGTGGGCCTTTTGTCCCTGTGTGGTTGAGAGGTGGAATGAGTTAAATAAAAGGCGTGGCGACAAATGTCATTCACAGCTTCATGATTAGGTATGGCAGAGCACGGAAGGTTTTAATGTTGTAAATGTCGTGGTGTTGAGTGGATGTGTGATGTGGCTGTGATGTGGGTGGGTATGGTGTGGGTGGGTGTGGTGTGGGTGTGTGGTGTGTGATGTGGGTGTGTGGTGTGGGTGTGTGATGTGGGTGTGTGGTGTGGATGTATGGTGTGGGTGTGATGTGGGTGTGTGGTGTGGGTGTGTGGTGTGAGTGCGTGTTGTGGATGTGTGGTGTGGGTGTGTGGTGTGGGTGTGATGTGGGTGTGTGGTGTGGGTGTGTGGTGTGGGTGTGTGATGTGGGTGTGTGGTGTGGGTGTGTGATGTGGGTGTGTGGTGTGGGTGGGTGTTGTGGGTGTGTGATGTGTGGTGTGGGTGTGTGATGTGGGTGTGTGGTGTGGGTGTGTGATGTGGGTGTGTGTTGTGGATGTGTGGTGTGGGTGTGTGGTGTGTGTGTGTGATGTGGGTGTGTGGTGTGGGTGTGATGTGGGTGTGTGGTGTGGATGTGTGGTGTGGATGTGTGGTGTGGGTGTGTGGTGTGGGTGTGTGGTGTAGGTGTGTAGTGTGGGTGGATGTTGTGGGTGTGTGGTGTGGGTGTGTAATGTGGGTGTGTGATGTGGGTGTGTGGTGTGGATGTGTGGTGTGGGTGTGTGATGTGGGTGTGTGGTGTGGGTGTGTGATGTGGGTGTGTGGTGTGTGGTGTGGGTGTGTGATGTGGGTGTGTGGTGTGCGTTAGATACAGAATGCCAGTCCAGAGACAAGTAGGTGGGTGTAGGTGGGCGATGCAGAAGAGGGTTGTGATTAGTTAAGGTGGGCGTGGAGGTGGGTGTGAAGGTGGGCGTGGGTGTAGGCGTTCCATGTATCACGAACCACAGTACCTCTCTTCGAACCTGCATTACCAGATTGAGCTATAAATCAACTAACCTCGGTCAAGGTTCCACCAGAAGACAGTAAGCAGACACAACCTGAACTGGTTATTTAATTACATTCCCAACACCAGATATATCTACATTTACAAGTTAACCCTGTACGGTGTGAGCCAGCTGGGACCACGAGAGAGTCTGTCTGGAGTGATCCAGAAATGAGTTACACCAGGCACTTCACCCTCAGTCTGAAACGATTAGAGGTGTCATTGTGAGGTGAGAGACTCCAGCTAACCAGTGAGGATGTTGTCGAGTGTTAAACTAAGAGACTAGAAGCTACGGGAGCTTCCAAGGGTTTCGTTCAAGCTGAGCTGGAGTTACTATTACTTAAAGCCACCATCTCTCAGGATGGTCATTCCCACACGCAGGAGAAATGGAATTTCGAAAAATATTTTTATCGTTACACAGCAATGCTTAAGTAAATTACGTTAGTGAATTAATATGTAAATAATAAGTGCCACAAGGGTAAATATTCCACAGTGGGGGTGTGGGGAGGCACAATGGGCGTGGGGTGGCACAATGGGCAGGGAGAAGGAAGTAACTAGGGTGGATCTAAAGCTGTTGGTGACGTGATACAACACACATGACGCCACCTGTACTCCCTCTCCATCCCTCCCCTCCTCCTCTCTCTCCATCCCTCCCCTCCCCTAAATTCCCCTCTCTCTCTCTCTCTCTCTCTCTCTCTCTCTCTCTCTCTCTCTCTCTCTCTCTCTCTCTCTCTCTTCCCTCCCTCCCTCCCACTCTCTGTCTCTCCCTCCCTCCCGCTCCCTTACCTTTCCCTACCTTCCCCTTATCTCCTCTTTTTTCATAGTAAGAAAAAGAAAAAAGGCAAAAAAAAAAAAAAAAATAATAATAGTTTATTTAGACATGGTACAATGATACATAGTTAGGTAGACATGATACATGATACATAGGTATAAATGAGATGTACATGCCAAAAGCCCACCACTACCACTACCTCGGTACCATGTTGATCACTACCACCATTACCTCGGTACCATGGTGATCACTACCACCACTATCTCGGTACCATGCTGATCACTACCACCACTACCTCGGTACCATGTTGATCACTACCACCACTACCTCGGTACCATGTTGATCACTACCACCACTACCTCGGTACCATGTTGATCACTACCACCACTACCTCGGTACCATGCTGATCACTACCACCACTACCTCGGTACCATGTTGATCACTACCACCACTACCTCGGTACCATGTTGATCACTACCACCACTACCTCGGTACCATGTTGATCACTACCACCACTACCTCGGTACCATGTGATCACTACCACCACTACCCGGTACCATGTTGATCACTACCACCATACCTCGGTACCATGTTGATCACTACCACCACTACTCTCGGTACCATGTTGATACTACCACCACTACCTCGGTACCATGTTGATCACTACCACCACTACCTCGGTACCATGTTGATCACTACCACCACTATCTCGGTACCATGTTGATCACTACCACCATTACCGCGGTACCATGTTGATAACTACCACCATTACCTCGGTACCATGTTGATCACTACCACCACTATCTCGGTACCATGTTGATCACTACCACCACTATCTCGGTACCATGTTGATCACTACCACCATTACCGCGGTACCATGTTGATCACTACCACCACTACCTCGGTACCATGTTGATCACTACCACCACTACCTCGGTACCATGTTGATCACTACCACCATTACCTCGGTACCATGTTGATCACTACCACCACTACCTCGGTACCATGTTGATCACTACCACCACTACCTCGGTACCATGTTGATCACTACCACCACTACATCGGTACCATGTTGATCACTACCACCACTACATCGGTACCATGTTGATCACTACCACCACTACATCGGTACCATGTTGATCACTACCACCACTACATCGGTACCATGTTGATCACTACCACCACTACATCGGTACCATGTTGATCACTACCACCACTACCTCGGTACCATGTTGATCACTACCACCACTACATCGGTACCATGTTGATCACTACCACCACTACATCGGTACCATGTTGATCACTACCACCACTACATCGGTACCATGTTGATCACTACCACCACTACATCGGTACCATGTTGATCACTACCACCACTACCTCGGTACCATGTTGATCACTACCACCACTACCTCGGTACCATGTTGATCACTACCACCACTACCTCGGTACCATGTTGATCACTACCACCACTACCTCGGTACCATGTTGATCACTACCACCACTACATCGGTACCATGTTGATCACTACCACCACTACATCGGTACCATGTTGATCACTACCACCACTACATCGGTACCATGTTGATCACTACCACCACTACATCGGTACCATGTTGATCACTACCACCACTACATCGGTACCATGTTGATCACTACCACCACTACATCGGTACCATGTTGATCACTACCACCACTACCTCGGTACCATGTTGATCACTACCACCACTACATCGGTACCATGTTGATCACTACCACCACTACATCGGTACCATGTTGATCACTACCACCACTACCTCGGTACCATGCTGGACACTACCACCACTACCTCTGTACCATGCTGGACACTACCTCGGTACCATGCTGGACACTACCACCACTACCTCTGTACCATGCTGGACACTACCTCGGTACCATGCTGGACACTAACACCACTCCCCTCAAGTATCTTCATCGGGTGCCAGATCAACCAGGCTGTGATGGATATGTGGGGCAGAGGGCCTCCAGCAGCAACAGCCTGGTTGACCAGGCAAGCACCAGACGAGCCTGGCCCATGGCCGGGCTCAGAGAGTAGATACTCTCGAAACTCTTCAAAGGTATGTCAAAGGTATATCGTATACAAACATTTCAATAAAAATGAACAAATCAAAATCCTGTATCCTAGTGCTGTGCAATACTGTTGTATCATCTGCAAATTATACACGAATTTATACAAGTGTGGCATTTACCAGCGATGCAACACTCCACCTCTCCAGGTCCTAGATGACAGGTGTTGCTATAGCGAGTGTGTTTCAGTGAGGGGCTGGATAACAAGAACCTCCTCTCGTTCCAGTATGTTGTTATTGCTGTGTGCAAATTTGGAACCAAGGCGTTCCCAGTAATTTAAATGCTTTAATGGCTCTATGTTGGCCGTAAACGATCTCGGTATTTGTTCCAGCTCTGATATTTCTCCTGCCTTGAACGGTGCCGTCAACACTGAGCAATATTCCAGATGAGGGAGCACTAGCGATTTGAAAAGTGTTACCAACTGGCATTATTTCCCTTGTTTTGAAAGTTCTCAATACCCACCCCGTCATCCTCCTGGCTGTCGTGACCTTTGTCTTATTACGTTCTTTGAAAGAAAGGTCAGCTGACATAACTATTACCAAGTATTTTACGTGTTCCTTTCGTTATATTTGGTGACCTTCTTGAGTTTTGAATACAGAGTTCCTTTTGAGTTCTTCATTCTTTCCATACCTCAGCAGCTGGAACTTCTGGAGGATGTCTGGGAAAGCTTCAATGACTGTGCTTCTTAATTTAATCCCACTCAACTGTTCTTCTCTTCCCTCTTACATTCTTTTTTCCCCTCCCTTCTTCTCTGACTGGTCCTTTGGCGAGGGTAAAAATTAACAGTTTCCTCTCCGTGTTCATTATAGTCAGAGTCTCCTCCCCCCTCAAAAAAATTTCCTTTGATCTCCCCTCCCTCATGACGAGTACCTTCTGCAATCGAATTATTCCTCTCTCCTGCATCTGACTTCAATTATTGAGAGCGGTTTCTTGTCTGACGTCTATTATTATATCTTTCCACCAACAACCATCAATATGTTCAAGTGTCAACAACAACGATAACTACTGTTATTATTATTATTATTATTATTATTATTATTATAATAATTATTGTTATTATTATTATTCCATTAAAAAAATATACCTTTCACGTCTTTATGAGTATATCCTGTGGGTTAACAACACAAAGATCCCGGCTTGACACGAAGACCATGGCTTGGAATGAAGACCGTGGCTTGGCACGAAGACCGTGGCTCGACATGAAGACCGTGGCTTGGAATGAAGACCGTGGCTTGGCACGAAGACCATGGCTCGACATGAAGACCGTGGCTTGGAATGAAGACCGTGGCTCGACACGAAGACCGTGGCTTGGCACGAAGCCCGTGGCTTGGCACGAAGACCGTGGCTTGGCACGAAGACCGTGGCTTGGCACGAAGACCGTGGCTCGACACAAAGACCGTGGCTTGGCACGAAGACCGTGGCTCGACACAAAGACCGTGGCTTGGCACGAAGACCGTGGCTCGACACAAAGACCGTGGCTTCCCACGAAGACCGTGGCTTGACACTAAAAAATTAGCTTGACGACCGGAAGCCTCTTCCCTGACTTGAAACAGAACCTCACAAGTCATACTGTCACAGTGCACAATGGTGTGAAATTTTCAATTTGTACTGGAAGAATAACAATGGATCCATGGATTTCCTTACTGGGTTTCTTTCGTCCAATAGAGGCTTGGTAAAACTGGTCAGGCAAGAGCAAATACGTGGCACTACAGAGTAAATCAATATATTACAGTAAACCTACATACTAAACTACTTCTGGGACCAGTCAGGACACTTGCAGTTGTTGACCTCACCTTCAGTCAATAGTCATCCTCAGGTAACAAATCAAAGAGCTCTAACTCTTTCCGCAAGGGCAGTGAAGAGTTGAGATGTGAAGCAGTGTAGTTCTAGACTTGGGAGAGAGTGATTCCCAGTCTCTTGTTAGTAGATATAATGACTGGTCTCTCTTTCAAAAAATTATAAAAAAGTTAATCAATAACATATTGGAAACAAAGCCAGATGCCTCCATTATTTCGATGACGGAACGCTAAATGCCTGGTCTGAGACCCAGGAGGCCTGGTCTGAGACACAGGAGACCTGGGCCGTGACCCAGGATGCCTGGTCTGAGGCCCAGGAGGCCTGGTCTGAGACCCAGCTACCGGCACGGTGATGATCTCTGGGTAAGTTGACCTTTGTTTGAGGAAGAAAAAAAAAAGAGTTCAGAAATTTATGTGTTCGAGTTAAGAGGAACTCTTGTGTTATCTCACGAAATACAAAAACATTGATATTATTATTATTATTATTATTATTATTATTATTATTATTATTATTATTATTAATGGAAAGCAGTAAACTCTTAAGGATCAAACAATCCGGCTCTAAGAAAGGGATGGATAAATCTGCTTTGTGAATCAAGATCCCCTCACTAGCATCAAGAGCCGCTCATCACCATCAAGAGTCCCTCGCCAGCATCAAGATTCCCTAATCACCATCAAGAGCCCTCAACAGCATCAAGAGTTCCTCATCACCATCAAGAGCCCCTCAACAGGATCAAGAGTCCCTCATCACCATCAAGAGCCCCTCAACAGCATCAAGAGTTCCTCATCACCATCAAGAGCCCCTCAACAGCATCAAGAGTCCCTCACCATCAAGAGCCCCTCAACAGGATCAAGAGTCCCTCATCACCATCAAGAGCCCCTCAACAGCATCAAGAGTCCCTCATCACCATCAAGATCCCCTCACCAGCATAAAGGCCCCACAAAAAAAATAAAGGAAAAACAAGTGAAAATAATATCTGTCGTAGTCTAGGCGAGAAGAAAATACTGTACGTGATTCCAGGGTAAAGAAATATGATTATGAAAGACTGGAAACACAAGATTACCTTATGAAAACAGACGGTGAAGCAGATGCACGATACCTGTGTCCATAGGTTCCTTAGAAGCTATAACACAGTAGACGAGAGGGAAACTCTTGGAATTATCAGCGGGGAGAACAAGACGACACACTCTTAATTTGTGGAGGAAATGTGTACAAAGAAGACCGAAGGATTGCTTTACAAATCGAACAGTTGAAGAGTGGAATGAGCTCCAGGAGATGACATCTCATGACAACGACGTACAAAATACTTCGATGACTTGATAGGACGGACGGGGAATGTCTGTGCGTTAACACGAGGGCACAGTTTGAAGTTAGACACCGACGAGTCACAGAGATGTTAGGAAGTATTTCTTCAGCCTCAAGGTGGTCAGGACGTGGAGTGAATTGAATGAAGAAATACTGGAAGTAGGCTCCATACACAGTTTTAAGAACAAGTATCACGGTCCACGATGATATGAAGCAGATTGTGGAGCGGAGATTCAATCCCTGTAGCGACAAATAGGTGAATACACCAACCCACCCATGCACACACACACACACAAACAGAGGAGCTGTGAATCGACCCCTGCAACCACATATAGGTGAGTACACCCCCACACGTACACAGTCTTCGAAAATATTTACACTTATTTCCCTGTTTATCCCTTATTTCTTTCCCTCCTGCGGCTTCAAATACTGTTTATGTTTTTTCCCTGCCAGATGTAAATAGGGAAAAAAATTCTGTTAAAGGAAAAAAGTAAAAGTAGCCTCCGCTAAATATTTTCTGGAAGGGAATTTTTATTTTTGTACCGACGCCCCTTTAACAAGAGGTGCGCTTTATTTTAGGGATACACAGAAGTAAATGTTTTTTTTAGGCGAAAAGGAAGTGTGGTTGCAGAGGTCGAGACTCAGCTCCTGGCCACGCCTCTTCACTGGTCGCTACTAGGTTCACTCCCTGCTTCATGAGCTTTATTATACCTTTTCTTGAAGCAATGTATGTATGTGTGCGTGCGTGCATGCTTGCTGAGTTGTTTGTGGGGGTCGAGTCTTAGCTCCTGGCCCCCGCCTCAGAGACTACCTTGACTGGTGGTAATGGTTTCTAGTCTCTTGGGCCCCATCATACCCACTCTTGAAGCCGTATATTAAATTGACCTCCAACACTTCCTCCTCCAATTCATTCCAATTGTCAGCCATCTTAAGATTATAAAAATAACATCACTATGGCTGACCTGTGGTGACAGACACTGATACCAGAGGATACTTTGAACCCAACGTTTCGCCCAAGTCTGGACTTTAGTACACAGGAGTGAGCAAATACTTCGTCTTATAAGACAAACGAGCTAACTATAGCGCCTGATTCACTACTGGTCTCCTAAACATGGTCTTCTAAGTCAACAATTTCACAGTGACAGTGTTTTCTACTATCTCTGTGTCTCGTCTGTATCTGTGTCTCCACCTTCTGGTCAGCAACTCTGAGCATCTTGTACGTCATGACCATACCTCCTCTGAGTCTCCAGCTCCACGATGAGGCGAGTTTTAACTCATGTCTTCCACTTTAGAAATAATCTCGTGTAAAACAGGCAGACAGATGAGAGCTTCACGCTTGTAATTTACACTGGAGCATTTACAACAGTCCTTTGATATACCTTTGATATACCTTTGAAGAGTTTCGAGAATATCTACTCTCTGAGCCCGGCCATGGGCCAGGCTCGTCTGGTGCTTGCCTGGTCAACCAGGCTGTTGCTGCTGGAGGCCCGCTGCCCCACATATCCATCACAGTCTGGTTGATCTGGCACCTGGTGAAGATATTTGTCCAGTTTCCTCTTGAAGGCTTCTACACTGGTTCCAGCCGTGTTTCGGATATCTTCTGGTAAGATGTTGAATAGTCTGGGACCTCCTAAGGTTTCTGAAGGAAATTTTTACATTTGCCAACAATGCATGTCACCCAATTTGCGTGAGCCTCGGGGGTCTACGACATGCCGGGTCTCCGTGCCGACATGAGCCACATCTTCCGGTTGGCCACAGAAAACAATATGATGTTCAACGACGACAAATTTCAGTTGCTCCGCCATGGTTAATTTCAATAAATGAAAACTGGAACGGATTCAAGCCACTCAAGAAAGCGGAAGAGAAAAGTGAGAGACTTAAGAGTCACAATGTCAGATCTTACGTTCAAGGACCACAAAAGTGTTATTATTAATATTACAAACAAAATGATAAGAGTACAGAAAGAATTTTCAAAAAGGAGATGCCGAGCCAATGACGATATTCTTCAATGTAACCAACATACAAGCCTGGCCCCAGACCGGCTGCAAGAATAGAAAAAAAACTCTTGAAACCAGTCACAGATATATCACAGTTACCTATAAACTGGAATAGTTTTCAACAGCAACTTTTCTTAAAGCAGGTGAAATTACAGGTCCGGAGAGAGCACACAGAACTTTATCTGCCCTTATAAACTTAAACCCCAAAACTAAAGGTCCTGACAGTGTTCTCCCTGAAACACAGACGTAACAAAAATAAATCGTAATTTATATTTGGAAAATCCCGAATGAATTGGTTCATTACTTCCTACTTGATATGTTCTTTCTCATTTCCTGATCAACCTGTTCTGGGTCCGGGCTGCAGAAGCCTGCTCTGGGACCGGGCTGCAGAAGCCTGCTCTGGGACCGGGCTGCAGAAGCCTGCTCTGGGACTGGGCTGCAGAAGCCTGCTCTGGGACTGGGCTGCAGAAGCCTGCTCTGGGACAGGGCTGCAGAAGCCTGCTCTGGGACAGGGCTGCAGAAGCCTGCTCTGGGACTGGGCTTCAGAAGCCTGCTCTAGGACCAGGCTGCTGAAGCCTGCTCTAGGACCAGGCTGCTGAAGCCTGCTCTGGACCGGGCTGCAGAAGCCTGCTCTAGGACCGGGCTGCTGAAGCCTGCTCTGGGACCGGGCTGCAGAAGCCTGCTCTGGGACCGGGCTGCAGAAGCCTGCTCTGGGACCGGGCTGCAGAAGCCTGCCTGACGGGCGAAGCCTGCTCTGGGACCGGGCTGCAGAAGCCTGCTCTGGGACCGGGCTGCAGAAGCCTGCTCTGGGACCGGGCTGCAGAAGCCTGCTCTGGGACCGGGCTGCAGAAGCCTGCTCTGGGACCGGGCTGGAAGCCTGCTCTGGGACCTGGGCTGCAGAAGCCTGCTCTGGGACCGGGCTGCAGAAGCCTGCTCTGGGACCGGGCTGCAGAAGCCTGCTCTGGGACCGGGCTGCAGAAGCCTGCTCTGGGACCGGGCTGCAGAAGCCTGCTCTGGGACCGGGCTGCAGAAGCCTGCTCTGGGACCGGGCTGCAGAAGCCTGCTCTGGGACCGGGCTGCAGAAGCCTGCTCTGGGACCGGGCTGCAGAAGCCTGCTCTGGGACCGGGCTGCAGAAGCCTGCTCTGGGACCGGGCTGCAGAAGCCTGCTCTGGGACCGGGCTGCAGAAGCCTGCTCTGGGACCGGGCTGCAGAAGCCTGCTCTGGGACAGGGCTGCAGAGGCGATACACCCAGGAAGATAAAGATGCAATATTTTAATAATATACTCTAAAACAACATTATTTGAAATGCACCTGTGATATTCCTGTGACTGATTTCGAGGTCTTTTATATCTTACCAGTTTAATCATAGGCCAGGCTTTCTTACTGAGTGCCTGTTCAACCAGGCTGTTGTAAACATCGGCTCTCTGGGCCATAAACTGCGGCTCACTGGGCCATATAGCCTGGTTGATCTGGCAACCAGTCTCCTCTTGGTAACTTTTACATTTATTCCAGCAATATCCTTGACATCTGCTGGTAGCAGGTTGAAAGGTCTTCGGCCACGGATGTTGACACTGTGTTCTCTTATTGTGTCCACGGTGCCCCTGCTTTTCGCTGGGGTTATTTTACACTTCCTCCAGTATCTCTCGCTCCCGTACGTTGTTATGACAGGATGTGGTTTTGTGACGCTGCTCCCCGATATCTTCCAGGTGTGTATTATCAAGTGCCAGATCAACCAGGTTGTGATGGCTGTGTGGGCCAATGAGCAGAAAAAAGCAACAATACAAAAAATAATTTGTTAAGCGCTAAACCCATATGGGTCATTTAGAGCAAGACGTGATGTAGGCTTGATCCTCCGTCTGCTGAGCGCGAGACATTCACGCTTCCTATTTATACTCTCCTAGACGTTCAGATAATAGTAACAGCCTGGTTGAACAGGTACTCAACAAGGAAGCTTAGCCAAAGGTCTGGCTGGGAGGGAAGACTGTCATACAAGGGCCATATTATTGACGCCACACCACAAGAACCAAACAGCCAGAACTCCACAGTGAAGGCCACACTTATAAAGGGCCACATCACCAGGGACACATCATCAGGGCCACGTCACCAGAGTTGCAATAAAACAAATTCCCCGGTACCGCACTACTAGAGCCACAGCAGCAGTCACACCATCCTCGGTACACAGCCAACAAGTCACAATGGAAGCTGAGGATTAACTCTGGTGCCGAGGAAGAGAGAAGACAAAGAGCAACGAACAAGTGGGCCTTATCTTCGTCGCCAGATTCCTCTTGTAGCCACCAGTAAATTACAGCAAATGCCGAGGCGTTATTTGGTAATTGTGCAAAGAGTGTGAGGGAGAGAGAGACCCAGTGCAGACGACGGGGAAGGAAGCCTTGAAGTAATCAATGAACATAAAGATGGCAGTGGAAGTGTGCCTGTTTACTTATAGGTCACATGAACTGTTTCTGGGATCGTTCCTGCGGCCCGGCCCCGGACCAGGACACCCTACTGACAACCTCATTAGTTGAGGCTGTTGGTGCTCGCTGCAAGTACATGTAAATGTGCATATCGCAGAGAAAGCACAGGACCTTCTAGATGGAATCAAACCCCTACATGTCTCGGCAGAAAATGATAGAATATTGAGGAAAAACTCAACCAGGAGAGAACAGCGAGAGCCTCCGGGGATTTAGCAATGTACAGGGGTGGTCAAGCAAGTGGCTGCTGGAGTTCAATCCAAACAAGTGCAAGGTCATGACATTAGATGGAAACAATGGAAGACCAAAGAAGGATTACAGACTGGAGAAAGACAAAATGTATCAAGGAAAGAAAAGGGTCTAGACGTAAACATTACACCAACGACATCACGAGAAGAGCACATAAACCATATGACCTCTGCAGCAAATTTTAAGAATAGCCTTCAAGATTATCAACAAAGAATCATTTAGGACTCTGTACACTATGTACATGAAGCTTATCTTAGGTTAGGTTAGGTAAGGTTCGTCAGGAAACAGGACAAGCTTATCTTAGAATATGTAGTACCAGCTTGGAGCCTCCAAATCATGTTCAAAAGCTTGAAAAGATAAGTTCCAACGGCTTAGATATGGAAAGAAGGAAGAACTCAAAAGGGACATGGTATACAAAACTCAGGAGGATCATCAAACAGAAAGGAACACATTTAAGACCTACCTGGAGTCTAGCTGGAGGGTACTCCGGGGATCACCGTCCCCGAGGCCCGGTCCACGACTAGGCCTCCCGGTGGATCAGGGCCTGATCAACCAGGCTGTTACTGCTGGCCGCACGTAGTCCTACGTACGAACCACAGCCCGGCTGATCCGGCACCGACTTTAAGTATCTGTCCAGCTCCCTCTTGAAGGCAGTCATGGGCCTATTGGTAATTCCCCTTATGCATGGTGGGAGGCTATTGAACAGTCTTGGGCCCAGAGGCACTTATGGTGTTTTCTTTTAGTGTACCAATGGCGTCCCTACTTTTCATTGAGGGTATTTTGCATCGCCTGGCAAGTCTTTTACTTTCGTAGGGAGTGACTATAACAGCTGACGTATCTTTCAAAGAACACAATAAGGCAAATGTCGCGACAGATAGGAAGATGACGGGGTGGGTAATGAGAACTTTAATAAGAAGGGATATAGTGCCATTGGTGACACTTTTCAAATCGCTTGTGCTCTTCACTAGGTGCCAGATCAATCAGGCTGCGATAGATACGTGGACCAGAGAGCCACCAACAGCAACAACCTAGGTGACCAGGTAAGCACCTCTACTCCCAGGGCCCAAGACCGGGCCCTGGGAGTAGAAAAACTCTCGAAACTCATCAAAGGTATATCAAAGGCAAGTCCCAGAACAAAAAGGGTACATTAAGGGAAGAGACTAATGGAACTGAACCTGACGACCCTGAAAGAGAGGAGGACAAAGGGGTGACATGATTGCGACGTATGAAATATTCATACTGGTAGATAAGGCTGATAAAAACAGACTTTTTACTAAGCGAGAAACATGTACAAGGGGACCAGGTACAATTATACACCCTTGATGTACCTTTGAGCTTCGAGAGTTTTTGTACCCTCGGAGCCCGGCTCGGGGCCACACTTGATTGTTGCTTGCCTGGTCAACCAGGCAGTTGCTGCTGGCGGCCAGTGGCCCACAAATTCATCACAGCTTAGTTGACCTGGCACCTGGTGGAGACTTGTCCAGTTTCTGATATCTTTTAGTAAGATATTAAATAGTCTATAACTACGAATGTTGATACAGTGTTCTCTTATTGTGCCCACCGCACCCCTGGTTTTCATTGCGTTTATTTTGCACTTCCATATCTATCACTCCAGTATGTTATGGCATGTGAAGATTTTTTGACAAGGCCCCTCAAGCACTTTCCAGGTACGTGTATATATTATCATGTATCTCTCTCTCCTCCGCTTCACTGAGTACATATTTAGAACTCTGAGATGTCCCAGCAATTTAAATGCTTTATTGGCTCTATGCGGACCGTAATGACTTCTGTATCTGTTTCAGCTGGACCAGGTGCAAGGGAACACAGATGGACCAGGTACAAGGAGATATAGCTGGACCAGGTACAAAGGGACATAGATGGACCAGGTACAAGGGGATATAGCTGGACCAGGTTCAAGGGAACATAGCTGGACTAGGTACAAGGGAACATATCTGGAGCAGGTACAAGGGAACACAGCTGGACCAGGTACAAGGGAACATAGCTGGACCAGGTACAAGGGAACATAGCTGGACCAGGTACAAGAGAACATAGCTGGACCAGGTACAAGAGAACACAGCTGGACCAGGTACAAAATAATATAGCTGGACCAGTACAAGAGGACATAGCTGGACCAGGTACAAGGGAACATAGCTGGACCAGGTACAAGGGAACATAGCTGGACCAGGTACAAAAGAACATAGCTGGACCAGGTACAAAAGAACATAGTTGGACCAGTACAAGAGGACATAGCTGGACCAGGTACAAGGGAACATAGCTGGACCAGGTACAAGGGAACATAGCTGGACCAGGTACAAGGGAACATAGCTGGACCAGGTACAAGGGAACATAGCTGGACCAGGTACAAGGGCACATAGATTAAAATTATAAATATTGATGAGCCATAGGGATGTTAGACACTAATTTTTCAGTCTGACGGTGGAAGGACTGTGGAGGATGTAGAAGTGTATGCCAGTATGCACAATACTGCGGTGGAAGGGAACTCCTTACACAGCTTCAAGTGTAGATACGATCGAAATTCAGGAACCAGTAACGCCGTTTTGTGGAGCCTAAAGAGGCGGGACCAGGAGCCAGGACTCGACCCCCTCTCAAACACATGAAAAGTCATGAAAGTCGGTAGCCTCACCCAGTGCACCTATCCCCCCACCTGTCTACTTACCTACCCATCTACCCACTTACCTATCCGCCCACCTGTACACGTACCTCGCACCTTCCTACCCACTTGCCCATTTGGGTATCTCCCCACACCCTTTCCTACCTACTCAATTTCCCACCCACCTATTTACTCACCCATTTTCCTTACCCATGTACTTACCTAAGGGAGGGAGACCTGCCTCCCCCACCTACCCACACACCCTCCCATCCCCCTCCTTGCTTACCCACCCACCTGCCCAGGCACCCAAAAACCCACCCACCCACCTGCCCAGGCACCCACCCACCCACCTGCCAAGCAAATTTGGCAGAATCTCAACTTTCCCCCACAGAGTTGCAGCCTCTCTTGTGACGGGAATGGCCAGGAAGGTGTGAATGAGGCGCTGGGAGAGAGAGAGAGAGAGAGAGAGAGAGAGAGAGAGAGAGAGAGAGAGAGAGAGAGAGACATACAGACAGACAGACATACAGACAGAGAGATGGAAAATAACATTAGTATTTTCAACAATTCTGCATCGCCGAGGAAGAAACTAATTAGCACTCCCGACCAGACAAACTCTTCACACGTTGACAGTGAAGCAACAACAACATCAGCAACAACAGCAATCACAGCAGCAACAACAGCAGCAACAACAGCAACAACAACAGCAGTAATAGCAGTAGAAACAGCATCAACAGCAACAACGGCAATAATAGAAGTAGTAGTAACAGCAGCAACAGTAGTAATAACAGCAACAGCAGTAGTAGCAATTCTATTAAGATCAACAGCAATAGTAGTAGTAATAGTAATAGTAGTGGCAGCAGCAGCAGCAACAGCAGCACAGTCACCATCCTGCTCCGGCGAGGCTTGTAAAAGGTCACAGCACTGCAGTGCTGAGTGCCTTCAGTGCCACACTTCCACCATCTGGCCAACAAAATTTTTTTTTTTTCTTCTTTCGAAAGGCGAGTAATATATCAGCGTCACACAGTCACCAAGCAGCGTTGTGACCCGGGCATTGTGACCCAGTGACCTGAGGTACTAGTGACTGAGGCACTAGTGACACTAGTGCTGATATGTGGACAATCCACTGTGAGAACAAACTTGATCCGAAACTGAGGTAACAACAGTGTCACCTCTAATGCTGGTAGGAAATAACGCTATTGGTGGAGTGCGACACCAATGGTGTTGGTGGAACACCAGTGGTGTTGGTGGAATGTACCTGGCACCAGGCTTTTCTGTTCCTTACCCGTTAGCGGCCCTCTGGTTCATCTGGCACTTGGCGTAATTCTTTCCCTTGTACCAGCGGTGTTTCTGATATCTGGTAAATTGTTCAATAGTCTAAGCCCACGGATGTTGATACAGTGCTCTCTTATTGTGCTCACGGTGTCTCACAAGATGCTGGAGGTACATCAGAATATTCATGAGTTTTGCAGCACTGGTGTGGAGTTACCTTATAGATTACATCCAGAAGTTAGATGAGGAGGAAAATAAAGATGAAGCAGAAGAGGAGGAGAAGGAGATGAAGATGATGGAGAAAAAATATAATGATGATTTTGTTGGGTTATCCTGGGTTAATAACCCAGGATAACTCAGCAGAGCCATAACACCAAACTACCTGGTTTATTTTCCCTGGGGTCCTCTAATTCTCTCCTCCAGGATGCGACAGACACTAATCAACTGACACCAGAGTACCTACCTTTGATATACCTTTGAAGAGTTTCGAGAGTTTATCTACTCTCTGAGCCTGGCCATGGGCCAGGCTCGTCTGGTGCTTGCCTGGTCAACCAGGCTGTTGCTGCTGGAGGCCCGCTGCCCCACATATCCATCACAGCCTGGTTGATCTGGCACCTGATGAAGATATTTGTCCAGTTTCCTCTTGAAGGCTTCTACACTGGTTCCAGGGATGTTTCGGATATCTTCTGGTAAGATGTTGAATAGTCTGGCACCCCGGATGTTAATACAGTGCTCCCGTATTGTCCCCAACGCACCCCTGCTCCTCACTGGGTTTATTTTACACTTTCTCCCATATCTCTCACTCCAGTATGTTGTTATGGCAGTGTGCAGATTTGGGACCAGGCCCTCAAGTACTTTCCAGGTATATATTATCATGTATCTCTCTCTCCTCCGCTTAATATAACTTACCGGTAGGAGAACAGGGGCAGCAGGTGTTAAGAAACATACCCAGAATGACTGGGCATAGACAGGTCTTGAAAGACATTGATTACTATCAATGGCTTCAACCTGGAAAAATAGATTTAGGAAGGCTTCATGGAAGTACTGGTTTGGTGATGGAGTTGTTGATGAGTGGAACGAACCCCTGAGTAGCGCAATTAAAGCAAAAACTTAATGTAGCTTTAAAAAATTGGTTGATAAGTAAATGAGTGGGTGAGTTCGACCTGTCAGATAACCTATAAGGATGGGAATAAGCCCAGATGAGGAAGCGGTGGAAAGAAAGTGTATGCGCAGTTTTAGGAGTAGGTATGCAAGGGTTCAAAAAGACAGGAACTAGTAATGCTAGTCTTGATAGATTAGAATGATAAAATATATATGATAGATTAGGATGATGAAATAGATATGTGCAGCATCTAGGTATCTCTATTTTGTAGACATTTCATCTATTGCACTTAATATAACTCGTGTATATAAGAGCCCACCTTGTTGCCTCTGCTTCAGATGACGGTGTTAACACCAGCTCGTAGAGTGAGGGACTGATTCCCTCCTCTTCTACAATCTTCCGTTCGTGTCCCCTGTATTGCAATGATAAAGACACTGAATGTCGAAGCGTCTACAAAATAAAGTTACCCAGATGTGTACGTGTGTCTAATTCATCAACTTGTCGGTATTGTATTCACCTCATGTGATAGATTAGGATGCACGACCAGAACTGTTGGCGTGATGTCTGTAAATACACATGAGTGCACACACGCTCCCAGGCTGACACGTACAACACTCAAAACAAGTACCACTACCCACCTCCACTCCTTTCGACCTATGTAAACCTCTCAGTGTCCAACACTAGAGGTCACCAGTATTTTTGCTCTGACATGAGGCATTAAATGCATGACACCATCACGTCAGAGCACAATTGCTCTATTTATGGCAGCCATCAGGTCCCCCCCCCCACCACCAATACCTGGCACTCGAGCCAAAACAACATCCGTGATTCAGAAACAAACACCGCATGGGTGGACATACACACACCCAGGCACAACTGCATTCTTCACCCCTCATGTCATATCTGGCTCGTCCTTCACACCATTCTAGCACTCCTTAGTGTATACCAACCTTGACTCTTCAGATAGTTAGCCGCGTGTTCTCTACCTCCCTCAATCTTCTACTCGTCCTGACCCACCTCTTCTTTCTCTGACCTTTTCTGTTTTGACTGAACTGCAAACTACCTTCCTTGCAAACAATAAGCCGCTTTTGTTCAACATTTCTACATAAAACGCGGCTGCAGTGCATTTATAAATCAAAGCTTAGTATTCTTTTTTTTTTACGTGTGTATGGCATTTTATACCATGGTATTTTATACCATTTTCAACATATTTATGTATTGTTCCAGTCAGGGTATTGTGCCTTTTTGTTCTTAAATTAAGAATACCATGTTGAAACTTGCGTAGGTATCTTCACATACCTTCTCCCCACTGTTGGTACACACTCTTCACACAGCTCCTGCCTTACTCCCTCCTTCATTAATTCAGATAGTCACAGTGTTAGCATCTATTAGCGTCTATTCCACACACAGCATAATAAGTGTTGATTACCATGACAAGACTCAATTCTAGGGTCTTGGCGCATTCATGGTGGCGCCCCCTTCACTCACCCCCTTGTACCATACGTATCCTACATTCCACCCACACACCCTCACAGCCACTTATCCTACCATCTACAAACTCACTTATAACGTACCACCCACCCACACAACCCACCTTCGACCTTTCCTTCACCCCCCCATCTCCCCTCACCTCCTGCTCTTACAACCCCTTCCCCCCTTCCACTCACTCTGAAGGCAGGTCCTCAATCATGGTATGTGCCCGACCTACAATACCCACGCTCCAATGACACCTCACGCCACCACCCTACACCACCACCACCACCCACTCTGCCACCCAACACCACACCACCACCCACTCTGCCACCCAGCACCACGGCCACACCACCACCCACTCTGCCACCCAACACCACACCACCACCCACTCTGCCATCCAGCACCTCGGCCACATACCCTCTGTTTCCAGGGCCACCCATGCCACCTTCTCTAACCCGGCCACCTCACTCTCACTCCCATTCACTTAGACACTAACTTTTATCCTTGGTAAACACCTCTCTCTCTCTCTCCATCCTTTACTTGTTTCCTTCTCCTCTTTTTCCTCTGTATTAAGTTACTCTTCTTTATCACGTACCTTTACCTTTGATATACCTTTGAAGAGTTTCGAGAGTATCTACTCTCTGAGCCCGGCCATGGGCCAGGCTCGTCTGGTGCTGCCTGGTCAACCAGGCTATTGCTGCTGGAGGCCCGCTGCCCCACATATCCATCACAGCCTGGTTGATCTGGCACCTGGTGAAGATATTTGTCCAGTTTCCTCTTGAAGGCTTCTACACTGGTTCCAGCCGTGTTTCGGATATCTTCTGGTAAGATGTTGAATAGTCTGGGACCCCGGATGTTAATACAGTGCTCCCGTATTGTCCCCACCGCACCCCTGCTCCTCACTGGTTTATTTTACACTTTCTCCCATATCTCTCACTCCAGTATGTTGTTATGGCAGTGTGCAGATTTGGGACCAGGCCCTCAAGTACTTTCCATGTATATATTATCATGTATCTCTCTCTCCTCCGCTCCAATGAGTACATGTTCAAGACTTGAAGGCGTTCCCAATAATTTAGATGTTTCAATGGCTCAATGTGAGCCGTAAACGATCTCTGGATTTGTTCCAGCTCTGCTATTTCTCCTGCCCTGATATACGAAATGCTAATATACTGGAACACTCCGGAGCAGTGGACGGAGGATCGAGCTTCTACCACTTCTGGCTCAGAATAACCCACACGGGTTATTAATAATAATAATTTTATTATTATAGTTATTTTGTTTAATGTTGCTCTAAAGTCATGTTGACTTAGGTTCGTGTAAGTTTTTATGCAATCAGTAATCTGTTCTCATCCTTTCAAAGAATGTTATGATGTAGAATGTTAGCATTACTCCCCCTTTAAATTTTGGTCGTCGCTCTTCTTTCCTTCATGGAGAGGCGTTGCGTCTGTAATTTTTTAAAGCCTCTAGGATTTCACATGCATTTAAACTCCTACAAAACAACACACTCTAGTACTCGTGTTGCAAAATTTATTTTTTTCGTAAAAACCGCATTCCAGGAAGCAGGGCTAAGTGCTACTTGCGCGGGTATGTTGTCTCTTCTCTTGTTCCCTGTCCTCCTAGTAGCAACAGTACTGTACTGAAGGTACCCGTGTGTTAGCCGACCATTGCTGGTCGCCTCCAGTGGAGAAGATTGCTATGCAGATGTGTTAAGAGACTCTAATGCTCTTGAGTCAGTAACATCCTCACGCTGCTGTGTAGACAACGATGTAATAATGCAGAAATTACGCCATCAGTGCCCTGACCCTCACCCCGAAGACCTCACCCACCCACACCACTCCCCTCTCTCTCCACCTAACCAACCCACATCCCCTTAGCCACCACCTAATCCAGACCCAACAAGGTCCTCTCGCACCCACGTCCCTCCAGTCCAACACACCTTATTACCTTCCTCCTTATTCCACGCAGCTCCCTCGCCCACCTACCACCGACATACGGTAACGTATGGTAATTCCCAAATAACAGTGACTCCAGTTCTGCTGGAACGATAACCTCGACACTCCCGACGTTAATGAACCTTTAATGTAATAATTTACGATATTATCATTTTCGCAGTGAAGCCTCCCAGCTCAAACTGACAGATTTCAACACTATGTATGCATCCCATCTCGTGTGATGGAATATGAAAAAGAAATATATCTTTTAGTTCCTAATGTATAACTATCATATAGAATAGTGTAGCAGCTTACTGCTGATACATCAAATTTTGCTAAATTAAAGGAGACAGACGTCGCTGCCACTAAGCAGAGGCAGAGTAAGATGGGTTGGATAGACAGCAGATGTTAGTGTGTGAGACACTCTTCACTAGCGCCTGTTATCTGTAATATTGACAGAGCGGCGTCTCCTGTACATGTCTGTTTACTCTCGTCACCTTCCTCCCACACACACACACACACAGAAGAGTGGTGGAGCACCTAGAAAGGAATAAGCTTATAAACGACAACCAGCACTGATTCAGAGACGAGAAATCCTGTGTCACAAACCTACTGGAGTTCTATGACAGGGTGACAGGGTGACAGCAGTAAGACAAGAGAGAGAGGGGTGGGTAGATTGCATTTTCTTGTACTGTAAGAAGGCTTTTGACACAGTTCCACACAAGAGATTAGTGCAAAAGCTGGAGGACCAGGCAGGTATAACAGGGAAGGCACTGCAATGGATCAGAGAATACCTGACGGGAAGGCATCAGCGACTCATGGTACGTGATAAGGTGTCAGAGTGGGCGCCTGAGACGAGCGGGGATCCACAGGGGTCAGTCCTAGGACCGGAGCTTTTTCTGGTATATGTGAACATGACGAAAGGAATAGACTCAGAAGTGTCCCTGTTTGCAGACGATGTGAATGAGGAGAATTCAGTCGGAAGACAACGCAGGACTACAGAGGAATCTGGACAGGCTGCAGGCCTGCTCCAGCAACTGGCTCCTGGAGTTCAACCCCACCAAGTGCAAAGTCATGAAGATCGGGTAAGGGCAAAGAAGACCGCTGACAAAGTATAGTCTAGGGCGCCAAAGACTACAAACCTCACTCAAGGAAAAGGATCTTGGAGTGTGTATAATACCGAGCACATCTCCTGAGGCGCACATCAACCAAATAACTGCTGCAGCATATGGGCGACTAGCGAACCCAAGAATAGCAGCATTCCGACATCTCAATAAGGAGTCGTTTAGGACCCTGTACACCGTGTACGTCAGGCCCTAACGACACTGGAAGACAGGATGGATAGTGGGGACATAATAACGACACATAAAATAATGAGAGGAATCGAGAAGGTGGACAGAGACAGGATGTTCCAGAGATGGAACACAGCAACTAGGGGTCACAATTGAAATTTGAAGACTCATATGAGTCACAAGAATGTTAGAAAGCATTTCTTCAGTCACAGAGTCGACAAGAAGTGTAATAGTCTGGAGAGTGAGGTAGTGGAGGCAGGATCCATAGTGAACAGGGCAAGATCCAGCATCAGCGAGGTCAAAAGCTCAGTGCCCCAAGGCACTGTCCTGGCACCTCTGCTGTTTCTCATCCTCATAGCAGACATAGATAAAAACACCCAGCACACTTTTGTATCATCATTTGCAGATGACACTAAAATAAGCATGAAAGTCACTACGGTAGAGGACACTGAAAAATTACAGGAGGACATAAGCAGGGTCTTCCAATGGGCAGTGGAGAACAACATGACGTTCAATGGTGATACGTTTCAGCTGCTTAGGTATGGAAAAAATGAAGAACTCAAAAGGAACACTATATACAAAACGCAAGAGGGTCACCACATAGAACGAAAGGAACACGTAAAGGACTTGGGAATAATTATGTCTGCTGATCTGTCGTTTAAAGACCATAACAAGACAAAGATCACAACAGCCAGGAAGATGACGGGTGGGTATTGAGAACTTTCAAAACAAGGGAAATAATGCCGATGGTGACACTATTCAAATCGCTAGTGCTCCCTCACTTAGAATACTGCTCAGTGCTGACGGCCCCGTTCAGGGCAGGAGAAATATCAGAGCTGGAACAAATCCAGAGATCGTTTACGGCTCACATTGAGCCATTGAAACATCTAAATTATTGGGAACGCCTTCAAGTCTTGAACATGTACTCATTGGAGCGGAGGAGAGAGAGATACATGATAATATATACATGGAAAGTACTTGAGGGCCTGGTCCCAAATCTACACACTGCCATAACAACATACTGGAGTGAGAGATATGGGAGAAAGTGTAAAATAAACCCAGTGAGGAGCAGGGGTGCGGTGGGGACAATACGGGAGCACTGTATTAACATCCGGGGTCCCAGACTATTCAACATCTTACCAGAAGATATCCGAAACACGGCTGGAACCAGTGTAGAAGCCTTCAAGAGGAAACTGGACAAATATCTTCACCAGGTGCCAGATCAACCAGGCTGTGATGGATATGTGGGGCAGCGGGCCTCCAGCAGCAACAGCCTGGTTGACCAGGCAAGCACCAGACGAGCCTGGCCCATGGCCGGGCTCAGAGAGTAGATACTCTCGAAACTCTTCAAAGGTATATCAAAGGTAAAGGTACATAGCTTCAAGAAGAGGTATGATAAAGCTCATGGAGCAGGAAGAGTGACCTAGTGGCGACCAGTGAAGAGGCGGGAACAGGAGCTATGAATCGACCCCCGCAACCACAATTAGGTGAGGATACACACACACACACACACACACACACACACACACACACACACACACACACACACACACACACACACATTAAATAATTTAGTCCTGCTGCTCTATTCACCAGTGCATGGAAATGGTTATTGCAGAAGTACAAGGTCTATATACAATATGTTCCGCTGAGAAAGCCTACACAAGCATTAACACCTGTATATGAGTTTGGAAGGGCCACTATGCTCTGGCTTTTCTCCTCTTCCTCTTTATCCCATACCTCCATTTTTTTAAGTTTTTTGTCCCTCTCAACACTATCTTTCCTTCCTCCTTACCATGTACCACCACCATTTATCTTATATCTTGTACGTCAAGTCGCTATTCACGTAGTTGAGGAGCTGAGACAGCTTCTCTCTCTCTCTCTCTCTCTCTCCATAATCAACGCCAAGATGAAGCATTCAGTGGAAGATACTGGGGCTCGTCCAGTGTGATGCTGCAACCTCTCCGGCCAGTGTGATGCTGCAACCTCTCCGGCCAGTGTGATGCTGCAACCTCTCCGTCCAGTGTGATGCTGCAACCTCTCCGGCCAGTGTGATGCTGCAACCTCTCCGGCCAGTGTGATGCTGCAACCTCTCCGGCCAGTGTGATGCTGCAACCTCTCCGGCCAGTGTGATGTTGCAACCTCTCCGGCCAGTGTGATGCTGCAACCTCTCCAGCCAGTGTGATGTTGCAACCTCTCCGGCCAGTGTGATGCTGTGACGTATCTGTTCAGGTTCAATTTCCTATATTTTTTTTTTAATGCAAAGATCAGTATGGAGAAGTGTGGTGAGCGTACTGGCCCGTGCTAGGCAGGTCTATCTCATGTGACCCCGTGTGCACCTCCACACTAGTGAGCCTGTGCATCTTGTGACCACATGTGCACGTCCACACTAGTCACCCCGTGCACGTGCACAAGCGGCATTGACCTACACAGTTGTGGGCTGCCACACTGGTAATTGAGAAATATGAGTCTCATCCGTCCTTACATGTGACGGTCGTCACGTCCCCTCATTACATGTGACGGTCGTCACGTCTCTCATTACATGTGACGGTGGTGACGCCCCTCACTACACGTGACGGTGTTACCTCTAAAGATAATCTTAAAAAGATAATTTACAACCAAACTTTATCCCAAATCTGCTCATTTCAAATCCTGGCCTATTTTTTTTTATTGTATAACTACTGTATTTCCTTCCTCTCTTTCCAGGGTGCCACCCACAACCCGTGGCTCAGTAGGTAGCACACACAGCTCACATACTGAGTGTCCGTGGTTCGATCCCCAGCACGGATGAAAACATGTTTCCTTACACCTGCTGTCCCTGTTCATCTAGCAGTAAGTAGGTACCTGAGTGGTAGTCGACTGGTGTGGGTGGCATCCTGGGGGGGTTAGTATACCTCAGATAGGGCTGGGCTTTGAAATGAGCTGAAGTAGGATAACAGGTCTTTGCTTGTAAAATTGATCTGTGTAAAAAAAAAAAAAAAGTCACTTAGGAACCAAATACCTATTTATTGCTTTATGGACGGGGGCAATAGATGTAACAAGATTTGCCCAATAATTTTGGATAGTTATATTAATATTAATATATGCAGTGATACAGGACTTGAGTCCTGGAGATGGGAAGTACAGTGCCGGCACTCTGAAGGAGGGGTTTAATGTTGCAGTTTTATAACTAATGTAAGCGCATCTCTGGCAAGACAGTGATGGAGTGAATGATGAAAGTTTTTCTTTTTCGGGCCACCCTGCCATGGTGGGAGACGGCTGATGTGTTAATAAAAGAAAAAAAATACAGAAAATACTCGAATATGCCTCTATATTCGACTGAAAAAGCCTGCTACGCAGGCTAAACCCTTCGGAAATAAGTCACACACACATAATGCACATGTGTCTTACTGATTAGTTTCTCGAGTGTGTCTTATTCATCTGTTTGTCGCTTTTCTAAACTATTAATATACAAATGCCATGCCTTTGTTGACTGGCGATCAACCAGGCTGTTGCTGCCAGTATCTCTAAGGTCTACGTAAGCATCGCATTGTATTACCGATGCGTCGTTAATGTAACGCGATGACAGAAATCCGGATAAAAGGGCAATGTTGTGGTCATATCGAAGTAAGGTGACAGACAGGAAGCTCTAACTAGACAAGCCGGTGGCACTGACATGCATATCATCAAAAGTTCCTGAGAAGATTGTAAGGGAGAGGTTAGTGGAGTATCTAGAGGGGAAGACTTATTAGAGAAGACCCAGCAAGGATTTACATGAAGGATATCCTGCCCAGTAAACCTTCTAGAGTTTTATAAGAGAGTTAGAGGGATAAACAAGGACCGGCTGGGCCGGCTGGACGGCTTCTTGCTAGTTTGTAAACAAAACAAATTAGTTATGTAATTCACATGCTAGAAAAAAAATAAGCAGGAGTTAAGGAGGTGGTGAAGCGGATCAGGAAGTGTCTGAAAGTCATGAAGCAGAATAATACTGAGGAAGAGAACGTAGGAATAGGCAAATGTATCAAGTGTGAACCGCACTTAATACATTTAAGTCTATGCAGCTGATGAGACTCTCATATATGTGTCTCTCTATATGCTGATGATTTGAAATTAATGAAACACTGGTGGACGAAAATATACCTGAAACAGAACTGGTCAGGCGAAAATAAAAAGGTGGCTAGACAAATGGCTAATGGAGTTGAGAACGAATAAATGCAAGGCAATGATCGGGGAGGAAGAGGGAGAGAGAGAAATGGAAGCCTGAGAAGAAGTTAGACTACCTGCAGGTTACCTGTAAGTGTTTCCGGAGGTCACGCCCTCCTTTCCCAGTGGCTCGGTCCCAGACCAGGCTTGATTGATTAGACTGTTGGTGTCCGTCGCCCACAGTCTACATAAGCACCACAGCCCGGCTGAGGAATCTGTTCAGTTTTCTCTTGGAGACAGCTAGGAGTGTGTTGATAACTTTCCTTTATGTATGAAGGGAGAGTGTTGAGACGTGGTTCCTTTACACTTGTTGAGACGTGGTCCCTTTACACTTGTTGAGACGTGGTCCCTTTACACTTATTGGGTTTTCTCTCAGCGTATTCATCATTCTCCTACTTTTCGTCTAAGTTATCTTGTACTGTTTACCAAGGTTATTGTTTACCAAGGTTATTGTTTACCAAGGCTATTGTTTTCAAGTATAGTGATTTCGGTGTGAAGATTTGGGACAAATTCCTTCAGATTTTTCCAGGTGCAGAACAGTGGAAAAAATGTTCATATCTAATTAACAAAACGACTTGGGGATTGAACAGCCATCTCGCCAAGGGTACACACAACCTTGGAGGCTGAGGGACTGACCACCTCAAATACAATTTCTCCAAGGATGATGGACTGATTACATCATCTACACCCGCTCCCTCTGTATTTGACTGAAGAAGCCTAAAGTGTAGGCGAAACGTTTCAACAGGACAGATACCCAACTGTTGTAAATGTGTCTTAATCACCACCTCCAGCTTCACAAACTCCAGAGAGGCAAAAGAATTTAAAATAAGAAAGGACGGAGAGGGAATCATTCTTTCCAAGGCATCTTCCAGACCTAATTGAGTTTCAGCGCAGCCGCAGCCGCAGCCGCAGCCGCAGCCGCAGCAGCAGCCGCAGCAGCAGCCGCAGGTGAAAAACTCTTCATCAGCGCCTGGGTAACACGACGCTCGGATAATGACCCTCACAAGACGAATGGTACAACTTGGTCCAGCGGGAAGATGTGGAGTGTCGCAGATGGTTTTCAGGCACCAGCTGACACTCCGTAATACATCATATATGACACTGCAGACACAAGTGATACGGAACCAGGAGCTACAGTCTCCCCTCCTCCTCCCCCCTCATCCTCTTTCTTGGCAAACTCAAAACTTATACCAACTTGTGACTCCGTCACTGGACCTCAGATTCCAATTTAGACTCAGACGAAACCTATTAAACTGGAAAGGGAATAAGATCACTTAAGAAAATACACATGACAATAAAACTAAGTGTAGAGCGAATGTAAACACGGGTTTTTAGTGTTCACCTGTCGTTCTTTATGTTCACGAGACAGACCAACAATCTTGCCAGAGTGCAAAACATTTAACAGGCTTCCGTTTCACATTCACACGAGAAGACGGTAGTACCTTCCCAGGACGGTAGACAGTAACCTACCTACCAGGAGGGTAGACAGTAACCTACCTCCCAGGAAGGTAGACAGTAACCTACCTACCAGGAAGGTAGACAGTAACCTACCTACCAGGACGGTTACTGTCTGCCATCCTACTACCACGGTTACTGTCTGCCATCCTACTACCACGGTTACTGTCTGCCATCCTACTACCACGGTTACTGTCTGCCATCCTACTACCACGGTTACTGACTGCCATCCTACTACCACGGTTACTGTCTGCCATCCTACTACCACGGTTACTGTCTGCCATCCTACTACCACGGTTACTGTCTGCCATCCTACTACCACGGTTACTGTCTGCCATCCTACTACCACGGTTACTGTCTGCCATCCTACTACCACGGTTACTGTCTGCCATCCTACTACCACGGTTACTGTCTGCCATCCTACTACCACGGTTACTGTCTGCCATCCTACTACCACGGTTACTGTCTGCCATCCTACTATCACTGGTTCTCGTCATGATGAAGTCAGAAAAATCTGTGGGAACAGTAGATCCAGAAGAAATCGGGAAGAAGAAGAAAGTTGGGAGATTAAAAAAGAGAAAAGAATATAGAGGGAAAACTGTGAAGGAAAGCCAAGAGAGAGAAATGTCCTTCACACGTGATCATCTGTTCCTCTATAACAATATATTGTGTGTCAGTATGCAGCACTCCGGACAAACTTAAACAAAAATCTCCTTGTGAAACTTCCGTAATATACCAGTTGGTGATGGCTGAGGATGGTGACGGTTCTGAGGATGGTGACGGTTCTGAGGATGGTGACGGTTCTGAGGATGATGACGGCTGAGGATGGTGACCACGGAGAGCGACAGTGGAGATAGCGATAACATCGCTAATAAAAAATCATGAAGACAGAAAGGATACAAGTTAACCAGGGTAAAGAAAAGTGCCAAACGTGGTGCCAACAAAGTTGAAGTGGTCAGTGAGCGAGAGAGAATAGCTGGGACTTTCAAGATGGTCAACATTATTACAGCGAGGGTTCCTTGATCAGTGTCTGTAACTTCTACCCACCTTTCATTATGTTTTTTATGTATTCGTCTATTTGTACTTAGCTATTTGTACTCAGCTAGTTGTATTCGTGTAGGTCGATTTATAATTCCTTTCCAGCACTCTCAGGTTTCAACGATCGGCTTGAACGATTCCAGGCCTTCAGCTATTTAAAGTGTGCGAGGCGATTGCCTCCACAACCTCCTCGCTGAGTGCATTCCATGTACCACCCTCTCTCAAGGAGCCAGTCCAAAGCCAGTCTTTCTAATCCACTCAGTATTTACTAATCACGATCACGCCCCATCCTCATCCCTGCTCATCTTCCAGTCTTATTCATTATAGTTCCATAAGTCTCTTCTCGTAGTTCATACGCCTTAATTCTCTCCAGGCCCACCACTACTCTCCTGAGTATCCTCTACATTACCTCTCATAGCATGTGTGTCAGTGATACTGGCCTGTTGTTTAACGTTAATTGGATGTTCTCTTATTTAAATGCTGGGGTTACATTCTATATTTTCCTCACCTTTTTTCAATTGCACTGAATCCAATGACTTGCAGCGGTGCTACCGCTACCTATCAGAACCCAGAGTGACGTGTTTTAAGGAAACGTACGTACGTGTGTGTGTGTGTTTCAGAATATTTTGAGAAACTGCTGGGCTACATACAACATACCAACATTTAGAGTGTATACACACACACTCACACTCTGCAGTGGTCTTCAACATACGCCAGTGGTCTTCACGAAGTACCTGGAAAGACGGAAGAAAACATTTAGTAACTTGCGGCAACTGGTCTGAGACCGTACAACAAGGTGATAATCCACTGAAGCTTTAACAAATGTAATAAATATGGTTAATTTATATTCAAATGTTTACCTTAGTGTTGCAATAAGACACAAATTACAAGGGAAAAGATGTTTCCCAAGGCACAGTATTAGTCCCAGTCTCTTCCTGATCCTCATATTTAACTTAAGATGCCTGAAGGATTCCTGAAGGAGGTTTCGAGGGAGGTCCGGTCCTAGACCAGACCTCCTGATGGATCAAGGCCCGATCAACCAGATTATTATTATTATTATTATTATTATTATTATTATTATTATTATTATTATTATTATTATTATTATTATTATTATTAAGTAAAACGGTAGCAACATCACCAACAAATGCCAAAATAGCAATTAACATTCAGCTTAATTATATAGTGAATGTTATCCTCGCTGATGAATATTAAACAAGCAAAAATTTTGCATCGGCGCCATTAATTCAAATTATGGATGGAAAACTTGGGATTCTTTCAGGCGTAATTAACATTCCGGGAATTAGGACTCATTCATCGCATTTTTGACCCAAATATCCCATTTATAACAACTCTGATTGCAGGTGTTTCCGTGGAATTTATGAATTATTCAGCGAAGTCTGATGCTACTTCGTAAACAAGTTACAGATGTTAATTCCGGTGTTATATATATATATATATAATATATATGTCGTGCCGATTAGGTAAAACTTGCGATTTTGGCTTAAATAGCAACGCTCACCTTGCCATATAAGACAAGTGAAAATTTGTGTATGCAATAATTTCGCTAAAATCATTCTGAACATAACGAAAAAAATATATTTCATTGTGTTTGTTTATTATTAAATTAATGTTAACGTATCTAAAATATATTTAGTTGGGTTAGGCTAAATTAAATTGCGCTTGTTGTAATAAGGTTAGGTAGGTTTTCAAAGTTTCTCTTGGTACAAAATTATAAATTCTTACATTAACATAAATTAAAAAAATATATCTTTAAACGTATAAGAGAAAATTTTAGAAAGGACTTAATTTTAGATGAGTTCTTGCTAATTGACCAGTTTTACCTAATCGGCACGACATATATATATATATCGTAGTCGACTCACTGGTGTTCCTTATTTATCACTGTTGATACGTGTATATTATATATATATGTGTGTGTGATATACCTTTGAAGAGTTTCGAGAGTATCTACTCTCTGAGCCCGGAAATGGGCCAGGCTCGTCTGGTGCTTGCCTGGTCAATTAGGCTGGAGGCCCGCTGCCCCATATATCCATCACAGCCTGGTTGATCTGGCACTCGACGAAGATACTTGTCCACTTTCCTCTTGAAGGTTTCTACACTGGTTCCAGCCGTGTTTCGGATATCTTCTGGTAAGATGTTGAATAGTCTGGGACCCCGGATGTTAATACAGTGCTCCCGTATTGTCCCCACCGCACCCCTGCTCCTCACTGGGTTTATTTTACACTTTCTCCCATATCTCTCACTCCAGTGAGAGATATGGGAGAAAGTGTGTGTGTGTGTGTGTGTGTGTGTGTGTGTGTGTGTGTGTGTGTGTGTGTGTGTGTGTGTGTGTGTGTGTGAATAAGTAACACGTGCAACATTTAGCTATCTTTACTGTGCAAATGTTTACACCTTCCAGATACCCGAGTGTTGCAGAAGGGGTCTAATTCATCCACGTGACCCGCACCGCACTGGGAAGTTCTCAGTTAAAATCAGTGAACACAACATTTGCATTATACAGAATCCCGGGTGATCTTCCAATGTACGCAGTTGATACTTTATCACAATACTCTAGTTACAATATATAAACTACATACATTTACAATGTTGTGAGTATCGAGCGGTTGTGAGAAAAGGGATCACCCCCTCAATCCATGGTCAAATCTGTGTTGTGAATCTCGCGACTTTCCATTAAACATCTTAGCGCCCTCTTAAAAGACTTTTACGATGCGTGATGTTAGTGCTGCCGGTCTTAAGAGTGTTCTGGTATCTGCTGCCTTCTGTGTGTGACGTAAGACCCTGGTCGTTACTCTTACAACCTGTGCGATCTTCCTTAAATCTCCTCACTTCCAGAAAACACACTAAACGCCCCCTTCCAGGTATTTCCTTTTTATTGATGAATACTGTGTGCGAGTACTAGAAACCTCTGGCGCCGGGTACATGGGCCTGGTGTCTATTTTTCTTGGTAGGTACTTGTGATATGCAGGGCAGTGTAAGGTAACAAATGTATACACACTCGTGAATACAAAGTGTACCTACTGTACAATGATACACAACAGTGAATGCAAAAGGAGCAAGAAAACTGTAAAAGACGGAAGATAATACAAGAATCTGTAATATACAAAGTATAATACAACACTCAGTATAATTTAAATAACATTTAAATACATTACACTAAAACAATACATAAAAATGCAGAAAATATCATGGTACAATACAAAGAATAAATACACATGTACAATCACAACATTATACATATGTACAGCGAAGATACACGTTGAAAACATTAAGGTACAAGGCTTGTGCCTGAGTTAAGGTCATTATCTGTGAGGAGAGGCTAATGAAATTTAATCTAACATCATCGGAGGATAGAAGAACCAGGGAAGACATATTAACATCATGCATTATACTCAGCGGAAATGACAGGGTAGTCAGCGAGAGGCTGTTTGAGAGGCGAGAAGCACGAACTCTGGGACAAAGTCGGAAGTTAAAGACACAAATGAGTCACACGAATGTCAGGCCTGCTGCAGTGTTCCTCCTTTCTTATGTTCTTATGTTCTTATGTTCTTCAGTCTCAGGGTGGTCGGAAAGTGAAACGATCTCGGTAAAAAAGTGATGGGGGGGCAGGCTCCATACATAGTGTTAAGAGCAGATACAATAGGCATCCCCATGAGGCTAGGAAGCAGTGATTTTGGCAAGCGGCAGTGTCACCATCTCTCTCCAGCTCTGTTACGACTGAGAAATCCACCGGTGGAGAGAATTCTCCTTCAGAGTTTATGTTATGGGAACACACAACATAAAAATGAACACTGCGGCAGGCCTACTGGCCCATACAAGGGCCAGTAGGCCTTATTACTCACGAAACCGTAATAACACGATATAAACAAACCAGGCTGCCATGGATTCAAAACCCGATCCGTTCCGTGGTCTGTGCTCATGTATCCCACATTTTGTTGATATGCTTGTGTTTGTACAAGAAAATACACAAACACAAATACAGCAAATACAGCATGGAAACCCCAGCACGGAAACAAAAGAAAAATCGCCCTAACTCCGGAATTAAAGGGACACAACTGCAGGTAAGTCAGGCCACGAGAAACTCTGGAGGGGAAGCACAGCCATAGTAACACTAGTAAACCACGGTAGTAAACCACGGTAACACTAATAAACCACGGTAACACAAATAAACCATGGTAACATAGTAAACCACGGTAACACTAGTAAACCACGGTAACACTAGTAAACCACGGTAGTAAACCGCAGTAACACTAGTAACCCACGGTAGTAAACCGCGGTAACACTAGCAAACCATGGTAACACTAGTACATCACGGTAACAATAGTTAACCACATTAACACTAGTAAACCACGGTAGTAAACCTAGTCCTTGGGAATGAAAATATCCCTCGAAATTATAAACTAGGTGAAGTAGAGCTTGATCACACAGTGTGAAAAGGACTTGAGAGTCATGGAGAGCAGAAACCTAAAGCCAAGACAACAGTGCTCAAAAAATATAAGTACCAGCTCAATACATTTCCTCATTAAAGATACCCAAGTGTCGCACATGTGTCTAATTTATCAACTTGTCGGTTCTTTGAACCATTTGTCTACAGCTCAATACATCACTAGTGAGGCCTCATGGATTATGCCGCTCAGTTTTGGTCTCCTTACTACAGGATGGATATAAATTCATTGGAGAACATACAGAGAAGGATGGCTAAAAGGTTTACTGTATAAGGAATCTCCCGTATGAAGACAGACTCAGAGCCTTGAATCTTCACTCTCTGGAGAGACGAAGAATGAGGGGAGATAACATCGAGGTGTATAAGTGGAAGATGGGCATAAACAAAGGCGATGTTAATAAAACACAGACGACATCGAATTAGGTAAGAACCAGGAATAACGGATTTAATTTGAATAAATTTAGATTTAGAAAGGACATAGGTAAGTACTGGTTTTCAAACAGAGTGGTCGATGGTGGAGCAATCTTCCGAGTAGGGTGATAGAGGCTAGGACCCTGGGTGGCTTAAAGAAGAGATTGGACACATATACGAGTGGGAGGGGCTGGGTTTGATTGGTGTCGTGGGTACAGGAGTAAATTCTTGGGTAACTTTGGGTACCGGTGGTTTTGATAAGGACCTTCCTTGTATGGGCCAGTAGGCCTTCTGCAGTGTTTCTCCATTCTTATGTTATGTTCACAGTAACAGTAGTAAACCATAGTAGTTAACTACATTAACAGTAGTAAACCACGGTAGTAAACCACAGTAGCACTACCTAGCAACGGTAACAGTAATAACTGAGGTTACAATAGTAAACTAAAGTAACACTAGTAAACCACGGTAATATTAGTAAACCACAATTACACACTAATAAACCAGAGCAAAAACACCAAAAAAATCAACGGTCGAAAACAAAAATAACAGTGATGAACAACAGTACATTTACAGTGAGCAGTAGTAGAAAAGAAACAACGGTAGCTAACAGAAAACAACGTGAGCGGGAAAAGTTAACAGTAGGTGGAGGCTAATGCTGGGCAGAATTTATTCCTGGGAAGCAAAAGTTAACGGGAGGCAGGCAACAGGAATTAACAGCAGTAACGGTGGCTAGAAATCTTGCACCAGGAGTGGGAGCTAAGGAACCAACAGAGGTGGACAACGGAAGGAAACGCATTAAAAAAGGGAGGGGAAAGGGAAATCAGCGAGAATTAAAAGGGGAACAAAAACGAGGTCAAGTTGGAGCCAAGTTAGTGGCCAACTTTATACTACAACAACTTGAAGCAGACAGCTCTCAAGTTCCCTCGATGCTGGGAACCCAAACCATACCACGGGTGGGGTTAGAACCCGCGATCAGAGAGTCTCAAAACTCCAGATCGTCTGGGAACCCACGTAACCGTTGCTACTACTGACCTGCCCCTGGGAAAATGTTCTTACTGTACGATGTTCAAGATCATTAAACTGTAAAGACCAAACATTTATTTCAAGATTACTGTTCAATAATGACAATAATTTGAATGCCCATAGACTCCCACTGGTACACTAAGAGAAAACACAATAAGTGTCCGGGGCCCAAGACTGTTCAACAGCCTCCCACCAGCCATCAGGGGAATTACCAATAGACCCCTGGTTGTCTTCAAGATGGAGCTGGACAGATACCTAAAGTCGGTGCCAGATCAACCGGGCTGTGGTTCGTACGTTGGACTACGTGCGGCCAGCAGTAACAGCCATGACCAAGAGGCCTGGTCGTGGACCGGGCCGCGGGGGCGTTGATCCCCGGAATGACCTCCAGGTAGACTCCAGGTAGGTATGATGCAAAATAGTATTTCGGGCAAGTTAAATGGGTAATACTTGCGATTTTGGCTTAAATAGCAACGCTCTTCTTGCCGAATAAGACAAGCGAAAATTTGTGTATGCAATAATTTCGCAAAAATAATTCTGAACCTAACGAATTTTTTTTATTTCAGTGTGTTTGTTTATTATTAAATTATTGTAAACTTATCTAAAATATATTTAGTTGGATTAGGCTAAATTAAATTGCACTTGTTATAATAAGGTTAGGTAAGTTTTCTAAGGTTTTTCTGGTACAAAATTATTAATTTTTACATTAACATAAATGAAAAAAATATATATTTAAAGGTATAAAAGACAATTTTCGAAAGGACTTAATTTTAAATGAGTTCTTGTTAATTGATCAGTTTTACATAAACGGCACGACATATATATATATATATATATATATATATATATATATATATAAAGTAACCACTGTGAAAAAATTGTGAACTTCCAAGCGCTTTCGTGATTTCTCACATTATCAAGTATCTCTAAATATAATAGAATAGCAGAAGGCTTATAAAACTGAGGTAACACCTCACGGTCTTATATATTAAGCAGTTGGCACTTGGTGTCAAACAGGAACAACTGACAACTTGTATATAACAGAAATCCACTCAGGTGTATATCTATACACACAATAGGAAGGCTAGCATGGGCCGCCACCTCAGATGAACCTCACAAAAGCACGGTAGATATTTTGTAAAACAAAAAATTATTCTTACGAAGTAAAAGTGTGGATACGAAGTTGTATATAATGCGTCAGTTTTCTTAATGTTTTCTGTGGCTATGATAATATAAAATTATAATGATTTATGCCGATAAAGAAGAGTTTCATAATGATTTACGAAGCGTCAACTAACTTGATAATGAGAGGAAGAATCATAACTCTCCGTGATAAGGCATCAGATATCTTTTTACCACTAAGATTTCGGTGCTTTAAAAAAGTGTGAAAACCCCAGGACCAGAGTGTGTACAACAGTAGTAGTAGTAGTAGTAGTAGTAGTAGTAGTAGTAGTAGTAGTAGTAGTAGTTACAAATGCAGCAGGCGGGTAACTGTTCAGCAGTAATCAGCAGTACACAACAGGAGCAGAGGGCGCACAAGGACAGACGAAAACTGCACAAGGGTTATCAGTATGCAGCTTGTGTTAAAGGGATTAGAGATACAGTTAAAGAGTATGAGACATCATGAAGAGTGGAACATGTAGGTGGAAGCAGCGGGTTAAAGAGAAGAGCTTGACACAGCATCCCTGCCCACACGTCACTCTAGCAGCATCCCTGCCCACACGTCACTCTAGTAGCATCCCTGCCCACACGTCACTCTAGTAGCATCCCTGCCCACACGTCACTCTAGCAGCATCCCTGCCCACACGTCACTCTAGTAGCATCCCTGCCCACACGTCACTCTAGTAGCATCCCTGCCCACACGTCACTCTAGTAGCATCCCTGCCCACACGTCACTCTAGCAGCATCCCTGCCCACACGTCACTCTAGTAGCATCCCTGCCCACACGTCACTCTAGTAGCATCCCTGCCCACACGTCACTCTAGTAGCATCCCTGCCCACACGTCACTCTAGTAGCATCCCTGCCCACACGTCACTCTAGTAGCATCCCTGCCCACACGTCACTCTAGTAGCATCCCTGCCCACACGTCACTCTAGTAGCATCCCTGCCCACACGTCACTCTAGTAGCATCCCTGTCCACACGTCACTCTAGTAGCATCCCTGCCCACACGTCACTCTAGTAGCATCCCTGCCCACACGTCACTCTAGTAGCATCCCTGCCCACACGTCACTCTAGTAGCATCCCTGCCCACACGTCACTCTAGTAGCATCCCTGCCCACACGTCACTCTAGTAGCATCCCTGCCCAACGTCACTCTAGTAGCATCCCTGCCCACACGTCACTCTAGTAGCATCCCTGCCCAACGTCACTCTAGTAGCATCCCTGCCCACACGTCACTCTAGTAGCATCCCTGCCCACACGTCACTCTAGTAGCATCCCTGCCCACACGTCACTCTAGTAGCACCCTGCCCACACGTCACTCTAGTAGCATCCCTGCCCACACGTCACTCTAGTAGCATCCCTGCCCACACGTCACTCTAGTAGCATCCCTGCCCACACGTCACTCTAGTAGCATCCCTGCCCACAGTCACTCTAGTAGCATCCCTGCCCCCCTCTTGTGCTCTGCCACGTCACTCTAGTAGCATCCCTGCCCACACGTCACTCTAGTAGCATCCCTGCCCACACGTCACTCTAGTAGCATCCTGCCACGTCACTCTAGTAGCATCCCTGCCCACACGTCACTCTAGTAGCATCCCTGCCCACACGTCACTCTAGTAGCATCCCTGCCCACACGTCACTCTAGTAGCATCCCTGCCCACACGTCACTCTAGTAGCATCCCTGCCCACACGTCACTCTAGTAGCATCCCTGCCCACACGTCACTCTAGTAGCATCCCTGCCCACACGTCACTCTAGTAGCATCCCTGCCCACACGTCACTCTAGTAGCATCCCTGCCCACACGTCACTCTAGTAGCATCCCTGCCCACACGTCACTAGTAGCATCCCTGCCCACACGTCACTCTAGTAGCATCCCTGCCCACACGTCACTCTAGTAGCATCCCTGCCCACACGTCACTCTAGTAGCATCCCTGCCCAAACGTCACTCTAGTAGCATCCCTGCCCACACGTCACTCTAGTAGCATCCCTGCCCACACGTCACTCTAGTAGCACCCCTGCCCACACGTCACTCTAGTAGCACCCCTGCCCACACGTCACTCTAGTAGCATCCCTGCCCACACGTCACTCTAGTAGCATCCCTGCCCACACGTCACTCTAGTAGCACCCTGCCCACACGTCACTCTAGTAGCATCCATGCCCACACGTCACTCTAGTAGCATCCCTGCCCACACGTCACTCTAGTAGCATCCCTGCCCACACGTCACTAGTAGCCTCCTGCCCACACGTCACTAGTAGCATCCCTGCCCACACGTCACTCTAGTAGCATCCCTGCCCACACGTCACTCTAGTAGCATCCCTGCCCACACGTCACTCTAGTAGCATCCCTGCCCACACGTCACTCTAGTAGCATCCCTGCCCACACGTCACTCTAGTAGCATCCCTGCCCACACGTCACTCTAGTAGCATCCCTGCCCACACGTCACTCTAGTAGCATCCCTGCCCACACGTCACTCTAGTAGCATCCCTGCCCACACGTCACTCTAGTAGCATCCCTGCCCACACGTCACTCTATTAGCCTCCCTGCCTACACGTCACTCTAGTAGCATCCCTGCCCACACGTCACTCTAGTAGCATCCCTGCCCACACGTCACTCTAGTAGCATCCCTGCCCACACGTCACTCTATTAGCCTCCCTGCCTACACGTCACTCTAGTAGCTTCCCTGCCCACATGTTACTCTAGTAGCATCCCTGCTTACACGTCACTTTAGTAGCTTCCCTGCCTACACGTCACTCTAGTAGCTTCCCTGCCCACACGTCACTCTAGTAGCTTCCTGCCTACACGTCACTCTAGTAGCTTCCCTGCCTACACGTCACTCTAGTAGCTTCCCTGCCTACACGTCACTCTAGTAGCTTCCCTGCCTACACGTCACTCTAGTAGCCTCCCTGCCTACACGTCACTCTAGTAGCCTCCCTGCCTACACGTCACTCTAGTAGCCTCCCTGCCCACACGTCACTCTAGTAGCATCCCTACCCTCACATCACTCTAATAGCCTCCCTGCCTACACGTCACTCTAGTAGCCTCCCTGCCTACACGTCACTCTAGTAGCTTCCCTGCTCACACGTCAAACTGGGACTGGGAATGGGAATGGGAGGTAATGACGCTTGATTAAAAAAAAGTAGGCTGAAGAGTCGTGGACCACTCATGTTGAGTGTCTTTTAATTTTACTCACGGCTTCCCTGCTTTTCACTTGGTTTATTCTACACTTTCTCTCGCATCTCTCACTCCGGTAAGTTGTTACTGGAGTGGATACACTGGAGACGTGACCCTCAAGTGTTTTTCATGGATTTATTATCAGGTGTTTCTAGTGTTGGTGCCAAAGAACACATTTTCATATTCTCAGAGGCGTTTCCAGTGTTTTAAATGTTTTACTGACCGTACACAGGCAGTAAATATTCTATGTACATTTTTCAGCTCTGATTTCTCCGTGAGCACAAAATAATTTTCCAGACGTGAGAATACACACGAACATGAGTAATTAATGTGAATTTTTTTGTTTTGAAAGTGTGTGTGTGTGTGTGCGTGTGTGTGTGTGTGTGTGTGTGCGTTTTGTCCAGTTGAACAATACCTCTGGTTCAAGCTTAGTATTTAGATAAATGGTTCAGAGAACCGACAACTTGATAAATTAGACACATGTGCGACACTTGGGTATCTTTACTGAGGAAACGTTTCGTCCCACAGTGGCTCCATCAGTCCATACAAAGAAGACTGAGGAAGCCTCTGTGTGGCGAATCGTTTCCTCAGGTGTTGCACATGTGTTTAATTTACCCAGCTTGATATTATCCTAAGTGAGAGTTTACAGTGTACAGTGCGCTACACTAATCTCAACACACATTTCTTAATCACTAAAATAAACTGCGTCGTGTGCAAGCTGATTTGAGCAGACTTTTGGCACCTTTCCCTGCCAAATTACTGACAACTGTACCTGGCACCTTCACCTAGCACCTCTACTGACATGTTCACCTGGCAGTTCACGGAGGCTGCTCACACCTATCAATCAGCGTTGACACGGTGGAGAGACCAGAAATAACGCGAGAGTTCCTTTGTTTCTGAAGGCCAGTCTCGTACCACCAGAAGCGTGCAGATTAGAACGTTGTAAACATGCATTCTGCTGCAGACATCAAGGACATGAGTAAGACATATGCAACAATTGGCTATATTTATTGTCAAAACTTATATCCTATATCGTAGGCTTCTTCAGTCGAATACAGAGGTGACTAATTATGGAGACAGCAGTAACAGTGGCGAGGTGAAGATGATGTGACCAGTCCATCAAACTTGAATAAATTCTTTGTGAGGTGGTCAGTCCCTCATCCTGAAGAAGAGGTCAGGTCCATAGTCTGGACTCTGGAGCTGAACTCTTCTACAAGGTTGATGGACTGTCACAGCTTTACCTCGCAGCTGCGTTTTGTTGTCTCCAGATTTAGTCACCTGTGTATTCGAGCGAAGAAGTCTACTGTATAGGCGATATGTTTTGATACAGTAAATATTCCCAACGTCGCACAAGTGTCTGAACTCAGCTGCTTCTCAGACCTGTACATCATTGTCATAATTATACAGATCTAACTTGAAAGCACACCTTAAATGCTTAGCTTCATGCGTTGGTGATAGAGAAACAGTGTTAGGCAGTGTATATAGTTTTTAGAAATCTATACTAATATAACTTTAAAAAAAAAATACACTCTGTAAACATAAAAATCGGTCAGAGGAAGAACCAGAAACTGACACAGTGATGAGCAGGTAAGTCAACCGAACGATGAAAAATTAGGCTGCATGACATCAGTCAGAAAGTGACGTGTTCCCCCACCTCATCCAGCAGCCAGGAGTGTTCCCCCACCTCATCCAGCAGCCAGGAGTGTTCCCCCACCTCATCCAGCAGCCAGGAGTGTTCCCCCACCTCATCCAACAGCCAGGAGTGTTCCCCCACCTCATCCAGCAGCCAGGAGTGTTCCCCCACCTCATCCAACAGCTAGGAGTGTTACCCCACCTCATCCAGTAGCCAGGAGTGTTCCCCCACCTCATCCAACAGCTAGGAGTGTTCCCCCACCTCATCCAACAGCTAGGAGTGTTCCCCCACCTCATCCAGCAGCCAGGAGTGTTCCCCACCACATCCAGCAGCCAGGAGTGTTCCCCACCTCATCCAGCAGCCAGGAGTGTTCCCCACCTCATCCAGCAGCCAGGAGTGTTCTCCCACCTCATCCAGCAGCCAGGAGTGTTCTCCCACCTCATCCAGCAGCCAGGAGTGTTCTCCCACCTCATCCAGCAGCCAGGAGTGTTCTCCCACCTCATCCAACAGCCAGGAGTGTTCTCCCACCTCATCCAACAGCCAGGAGTGTTCTCCCACCTCATCCAACAGCCAGGAGTGTTCTCCCACCTCATCCAGCAGCCAGGAGTGTTCTCCCACCTCATCCAGAGCCAGGAGTGTTCCCCACCTCATCCAACAGCTAGGAGTGTTCCCCACCTCATCCAACAGCCAGGAGTGTTCTCCCACCTCATCCAGCAGCCAGGAGTGTTCCCCCACCTCATCCAGCAGCCAGGAGTGTTCCCCCACCTCATCCAGCAGCCAGGAGTGTTCCCCCACCTCATCCAGCAGCCAGGAGTGTTCCCCCACCTCATCCAGCAGCCAGGAGTGTTCTCCCACCTCATCCAGCAGCCAGGAGTGTTCCCCCACCTCATCCAGCAGCCAGGAGTGTTCCCCCACCTCATCCAGCAGCCAGGAGTGTTCCCCACCTCATCCAGCAGCCAGGAGTGTTCCCCCACCTCATCCAGCAGCCAGGAGTGTTCCCCACCTCATCCAGCAGCCAGGAGTGTTCCCCTACCTCATCCAGCAGCCAGGAGTGTTCTCCCACCTCATCCAGCAGCCAGGAGTGTTCCCCCACCTCATCCAGCAGCCAGGAGTGTTCCCCCACCTCATCCAGCAGCCAGGAGTGTTCTCCCACCTCATCCAGCAGCCAGGAGTGTTCTCCCACCTCATCCAGCAGCCAGGAGTGTTCCCCCACCTCATCCAGCAGCCAGGAGTGTTCCCCACCTCATCCAGCAGCCAGGAGTGTTCCCCACCTCATCCAGCAGCCAGGAGTGTTCCCTACCTCATCCAGCAGCCAGGAGTGTTCCCCACCTCATCCAGCAGCCAGGGTGTTCCCCACCTCATCCAGCAGCAGAGTGTTCTCCCACCTCATCCAGCGCCAGGAGTGTTCCCCCACCTCATCCAGCAGCCAGGGCCCTCACAGCAGTGTTCCCCACCTCATCCAGCAGCCAGGAGTGTTCCCCACCTCATCCAGCAGCCAGGAGTGTTCCCACCTCATCCAGCAGCCAGGAGTGTTCCCCACCTCATCCAGCAGCCAGGAGTGTTCCCCACCTCATCCAGCAGCCAGGAGTTCCCCACCTCATCCACAGCCAGGAGTGTTCTCCCACCTCATCCAGCAGCCAGGTGTTCCCCACCTCATCCAGCAGCCAGGAGTGTTCCCACCTCATCCAGCAGCCAGGAGTGTTCCCCCACCTCATCCAACAGCCAGGAGTGTTCCCCCCTCATCCCAGCCAGGAGTGTTCCCCACCTCATCCAGCAGCCAGGAGTGTTCCCCACCTCATCCAACAGCCAGGAGTGTTCCCCACCTCATCCACAGCCAGGAGTGTTCCCCACCTCATCCAGCAGCCAGGAGTGCTCCTCTCCAGCCGGTTCCCACCTCATCCAACAGCCAGGAGTGTTCCCCACCTCATCCAGCAGCCAGAGTGTTCCCCACCTCATCCAGCAGCCAGGAGTGTTCTCCCACCTCATCCAGCAGCCAGGAGTGTTCTCCACCTCATCAACAGCCAGGGGTTCCCCCTCATCCAGCAGCCAGGAGTGTTCTCCACCTCATCCAGCAGCCAGGAGTGTTCTCCACCTCATCCAGCAGCCAGGAGTGTTCCCCACCTCATCCAGCAGCCAGAGTGTTCTCCCACCTCATCCACAGCCAGGAGTGTTCCCCACCTCATCCAACAGCCAGGAGTGTTCCCCACTCATCCAACAGCCAGGAGTGTTCCCCACCTCATCCAGCAGCCAGGAGTGTTCCCACCTCATCCAACAGCCAGGAGTGTTCCCACCTCATCCAGCAGCCAGGAGTGTTCCCCACCTCATCCAGCAGCCAGGAGTGTTCCCCACCTCATCCACAGCCAGGAGTGTTCTCCACCTCATCCAGCAGCCAGGTGTTCCCCACCTCATCCAACAGCCAGGAGTGTTCTCCCACCTCATCCAGCAGCCAGGAGTGTTCTCCCACCTCATCCAACAGCCAGGAGTGTTCTCCCACCTCATCCAGCAGCCAGGAGGTTCCCACCTCATCCAACAGCCAGGAGTGTTCCCCACCTCATCCAACAGCCAGAGTGTTCTCCCACCTCATCCAACAGCCAGGAGTGTTCCCCACCTCATCCACAGCCAGGAGTGTTCCCACCTCATCCACAGCCAGAGTGTTCTCCCACCTCATCCACAGCCAGGAGTGTTCCCCACCTCATCCAGCAGCCAGGAGTGTTCTCCCACCTCATCCAACAGCCAGGAGTGTTCCACCTCATCCACAGCCAGAGTGTTCTCCCACCTCATCCACAGCCAGGAGTGTTCTCCACCTCATCCAACAGCCAGGAGTGTTCCCCACTCATCCACAGCCAGGAGTGTTCCCACCTCATCCAACAGCCAGGAGTGTTCCCACCTCATCCAGCAGCCAGGAGTGTTCCCCACCTCATCCACAGCCAGGAGTGTTCCCCACCTCATCCAACAGCCAGGAGTGTTCCCCACCTCATCCAACAGCCAGGAGTGTTCCCCACCTCATCCACAGCCAGGAGTGTTCCCCACCTCATCCAACAGCCAGGAGTGTTCCTCATCCAACAGCCCCCACCTCATCCAGCAGCCAGAGTTCCCACTCATCCACAGCCAGAGTGTTCCCCACCTCATCCACAGCCAGGTGTTCCCCACCTCATCCAGCAGCCAGAGTGTTCCCCACCTCATCCAACAGCCAGGAGGTTCCCACCTCATCCAGCAGCCAGGAGTGTTCCACCTCATCCAACAGCCAGGAGTGTTCCACTCATCCACAGCCAGGAGTGTTCCCCACCTATCCAGCAGCCAGGAGTGTTCCCACCATCCACAGCCAGGAGTGTTCCCCACCTCATCCACAGCCAGGAGTGTTCCCACCTCATCCACAGCCAGGAGTGTTCCCCACCTCATCCACAGCCAGGTGTTCCCCACCTCATCCACAGCCAGGAGTGTTCCCCACCTCATCCAGCAGCCAGGAGTGTCCCACCATCACAGCCAGAGTGTCCCCACCTCATCCAGCAGCCAGGGTGTTCCCCACCTCATCCACAGCCAGGAGTGTTCCCCACCTCATCCACAGCCAGAGTGTCCCACCTCATCCAGCAGCCAGGAGTGTTCCCCACCTCATCCACAGCCAGGAGTGTTCCCACCTCATCCAGCAGCCAGGAGTGTTCCCACCTCATCCACAGCCAGGAGTGTTCCCCTCATCCACAGCCAGGAGGTTCCACCTCATCCACAGCCAGGAGGTTCCCACCATCCACAGCCAGGAGTGTTCTCCTCATCCACAGCCAGGAGTGTTCCCCACCTCATCCAGCAGCCAGAGTGTTCCCACCTCATCCAGCAGCCAGGAGGTTCCCACTCATCCAGCAGCCAGGAGTGTTCCCCACCTCATCCAGCAGCCAGGAGTGTTCCCCACCTCATCCAGCAGCCATGAGTGTTCCCCACCTCATCCAGCAGCCAGGAGTGTTCCCCACCTCATCCAGCAGCCAGGAGTGTTCCCCACCTCATCCAGCAGCCAGGAGTGTTCCCCACCTCATCCAACAGAAACAAGCTCCTCGCAGCTTGGATTGAAAAGAACCTCATCCAACAGATAACAAGCTCCTCGCAGCTTGGATTGAAAAGAACCTCAACAACGATGACAACATAATGAGGGTGTGTGCTACTGCTAACACCCTCACTACTAGGTCACACACACACACACACACACACACACACACACACGACACACACACCACCCACGTAACCATCATCTCTCTCTTTCTCTCTCTTCTCTCTCTCTCTCTCTCTTCTCTCTCTTCTTCTCTCTCTCTCTCTCTCTCTTCTCTCTCTTCTCTCTTCTCTCTCTCTCTCTCTTCTCTCTCTCTCTCTCTCTCTCTCTCTCTCTCTCTCTCTCTCTCTCTCTCTCTCTCTCTCTCTCTCTCTCTCTCTCTCTCTCTCTCTCTCTCTCTCCGTTTTTTCCCATTTCTCACCCTTTATCATGGAGTATGACAGGGAAACATAGCTAGCTTTTGTTTCCACTGTGTAACTATATCACAGAATAATGTAGCAGCACACTGTTAATGTATCAAATTTTGCCTAATAAAGAACACTGGGTGTGACAGGTGAGGCAGTGGTTGCCTCACCACACTCTGGATGTGACAGGTGGGGCAGTGGTTGCCTCGCCACACTCTGGATGTGACAGGTGGGGCAGTGGTTGCCTCGCCACACTCTGGATGTGACAGGTGAGGCAGTGGTTGCCTCGCCACACTCTGGGTGTGACAGGTGGGGCAGTGGTTGCCTCGCCACACTCTGGATGTGACAGGTGGGGCAGTGGTTGCCTCGCCACACTCTGGGTGTGACAAGTGGGGCAGTGGTTGCCTCGCCACACTCTGGGTGTGACAGGTGGGGCAGTGGTTGCCTCGCCACACTCTGGGTGTGACAGGTGGGGCAGTGGTTGCCTCGCCACACTCTGGGTGTGACAGGTGGGGCAGTGGTTGCCTCGCCACACTCTGGGTGTGACAGGTGGGGCACTGGCTGCCTCGCCACACTCTGGGTGTGACAGGTGGGGCAGTGGTTGCCTCGCCACACTCTGGGTGTGACAGGTGGGGCAGTGGTTGCCTCTGCAACACTCTGGGTGTGACAGGTGGGGCAGTGGTTGCCTCGCCACACTCTGGGTGTGACAGGTGGGGCAGTGGTTGCCTCGCCACACTCTGGGTGTGACAGGTGGGGCAGTGGTTGCCTCGCCACACTCTGGGTGTGACAGGTGGGGCAGTGGCTGCCTCGCCACACTCTGGGTGTGACAGGTGGGGCAGTGGTTGCCTCGCCACACTCTGGGTGTGACAGGTGGGGCAGTGGTTGCCTCGCAACACTCTGGGTGTGACAGGTGGGGCAGTGGTTGTCTCGCCACAACCCGGGTGTGACAGGTGGGGCAGTGGTTGCCTCGCCACACTCTGGGTGTGACAGGTGGGGCAGTGGTTGCCTCGCCACACTCTGGGTGTGACAGGTGGGGCAGTGGTTGCCTCGCCACACTCTGGGTGTGACAGGTGGGGCAGTGGTTGCCTCGCCACACTCTGGGTGTGACAGGTGGGGCAGTGGTTGCCTCGCCACACTCTGGGTGTGACAGGTGAGGCAGTGGTTGCCTCGCCACACTCTGGGTGTGACAGGTGGGGCAGTGGTTGCCTCGCCACACTCTGGGTGTGACAGGTGGGGCAGTGGTTGCCTCGCCACACTCTGGGTGTGACAGGTGGGGCAGTGGCTGCCTCGCCACACTCTGGGTGTGACAGGTGGGGCAGTGGCTGTCTCGCCACACTCTGGGTGTGACAGGTGAGGCAGTGGTTGCCTCGCCACACTCTGGGTGTGACAGGTGAGGCAGTGGTTGCCTCGCCACACTCTGGGTGTGACAGGTGGGGCAGTGGCTGCCTCGCCACACTCTGGGTGTGACAGGTGAGGCAGTGGTTGCCTCGCCACACTCTGGGTGTGACAGGTGGGGCAGTGGCTGCCTCGCCACACTCTGGGTGTGACAGGTGAGGCAGTGGTTGCCTCGCCACACTCTGGGTGTGACAGGTGGGGCAGTGGCTGCCTCGCCACACACTGGGTGTGACAGGTGAGGCAGTGGTCCTCGCCACACTCTGGGTGTGACAGGTGGGGCAGTGGCTGCCTCGCCACACACTGGGTGTGACAGGTGGGGCAGTGGCTGCCTCGCCACACACTGGGTGTGACAGGTGGGGCAGTGGCTGCCTCGCCACACTCTGGGTGTGACAGGTGAGGCAGTGGTTGCCTCGCCACACTCTGTGTGTGACAGGTGAGGCAGTGGTTGCCTCGCCACACACTGGATGTGACAGGTGAGGCAGTGGTTGCCTCGCCACACTCTGGATGTGACAGGTGAGGCAGTGGTTGCCTCGCCACACTCTGGGTGTGAGAGGTGGGGCAGTGGTTGCCTCGCCACACTCTGGATGTGACAGGTGAGGCAGTGGTTGCCTCGCCACACACTGGGTGTGACAGGTGAGGCAGTGGTTGCCTCGCCACCTCTGGATGTGACAGGTGAGGCAGTGGTTGCCTCGCCACACTCTGGATGTGACAGGTGAGGCAGTGGTTGCCTCGCCACACTCTGGGTGTGACAGGTGAGGCAGTGGTTGCCTCGCCACACTCTGGATGTGACAGGTGAGGCAGTGGTTGCCTCGCCACACTCTGGATGTGACAGGTGAGGCAGTGGTTGCCTCGCCACACTCTGGATGTGACAGGTGAGGCAGTGGTTGCCTCGCCACACTCTGGATGTGACAGGTGAGGCAGTGGTTGCCTCGCCACACACTGGGTGTGACAGGTGAGGCAGTGGTTGCCTCGCCACACTCTGGATGTGACAGGTGAGGCAGTGGTTGCCTCGCCACACTCTGGATGTGACAGGTGAGGCAGTGGTTGCCTCGCCACACTCTGGGTGTGACAGGTGAGGCAGTGGTTGCCTCGCCACACTCTGGATGTGACAGGTGAGGCAGTGGTTGCCTCGCCACACTCTGGATGTGACAGGTGAGGCAGTGGTTGCCTCGCCACACTCTGGATGTGACAGGTGAGGCAGTGGTTGCCTCGCCACACTCTGGGTGTGACAGGTGAGGCAGTGGTTGCCTCGCCACACTCTGGATGTGACAGGTGAGGCAGTGGTTGCCTCGCCACACTCTGGATGTGACAGGTGAGGCAGTGGTTGCCTCGCCACACTCTGGGTGTGATAGGTGAGGCAGTGGCTGCCTCTCCACACCAACTGGTTTTCTTGAAACTGTCAAAAACGGTGAATTTATAAAGTGTCTATATGTATGAATTTATATGTGTAGCATATAAATGTCGAATGACTGAATAATCAATTAAAATGTGTTACAGGTTCCTTTTTTTCGCTATATTCCAAGACGATGATGCACTAATTCACACCGCTAGAGTTGTTCAAAACTGGCATAAAGAACATCAAAGTGAAGGCGAACACTTGAGTTGGCTCCCACAATCGCCGGATCTAAATATATTGGAGCATCTGTGGGAGCCAGTTGGAACAACAAGTCAAGAACCGATTTCCTCCACCGTCGTCCTTGGAAGAGTTAGAGAAGGTTTGGCTTGAGGAATGGTTCGAAATTTCCCTGAATACTGTTCAAACGATGGATGAATTAATTCCTCGACTAATTGGTGCTGTTTTTAGCTGCAAATGGAAGACCAACTCAATACTGAAAATAAAAAAATGTTACAGAACAAGGTGTTGTTTATATTATTGCGTGGAAACCCCTGTAGATGGTAGTGTGAGAAGTAACAGCACTCTCCGCTATCCTGTCAGATAACACTGATCCACATCGCCTCACCTATCACCTCCAAAACAACCATTCCACGATACCACTCCTGTCACCGCTTAAAAACTAAATGCACGCTTGTCACCCTCAGCGAGTTGCTAAATTCATCTCCCTTAAACTAGTGGGAGGACCGGAAGTGCCGTCATCGCATGCCACTCCCAGGCTAATATAATATAGTAAACAGAAATTTTAGACTTAATATTTGGATTTTCAATCTTTTAAACTTTGAACTATTATTTGTAAAACTCGTCCCTCTTATGTTTACAGAAGTTACAACCACTGACACCTTTAATTATCTCGGACTCCCAATTCTCAATATTTCTCTACCTCGCCTAAGATCAGAATGAAAATGGTTTGCTTTTAAAATCAAACAGATGATCCGCACGAATTAGTGACAAAGAAATTGATCAAACAGTTACGATTTCCAGTTTACAGAAACCTCAAAAAATTAATGATAGAAGTCGGTATTTTGGCTAAACTGGTATTAAATAACGAGAACGCTGAACAAACTTTTGACGTTTCGGGTTGTCAAACAATTTTAAAACTTTTACTACTCAAATGACTTTGAGGAGAGTGTCGACGGCAACTAGCATAGGCACTAGCACAGGCACTAGCCATCACAATGAAATGGGTTAAATAAAACACGTGTATAAGACAGCAACATGCTGAGTAGACAGATGACATTGCAAGACTGAGGCAAAGGTTACTGAGTACTCTCGGAAGTTCAGCCTGTTTGAACAGGCTGTATGTTACACTCTATATGTTACACTCTCCAAAATTAAATAATTTAAATCCGTGCCCAAACCCAAGAAAAAATAGTACTTCAGATTACTGTAAATGATACATGCAATTATGATTCTGTATCCACATTTTTTGCATTACTAATACTATATAAATTATCTGTTATACAATGATACTTTAATCCAGGCAATGACTACATTTTGTAATATCCAGAGATATAATTACCGGCTCACAGGATGAGCACTGGGCAGACGATAAACCAGCCGCTGTTGCCAGCAATAATTAAAATAATATTAACCACAGGAGGGTCCAGGACAAGGGTCCAGGACGAGGGTCCAGGGCGAAGGTCCAGGACGAAGGTCTAGGACGAAGGTCCAGGGCGAAGGTCCAGGGCGAAGGTCCATGGCGAAGGTCCAGGGCGAAGGTCCAGGACTAGGGTCCAGGACGAAGGTCTAGGACGAGGGTCCAGGACGAAGGTCTAGGACGAGGGTCCAGGGCGAAGGTCCAGGGCGAAGGTCCAGGACGAAGGTCTAGGACGAAGGTCTAGGACGAGGGTCCAGGACGAAGGTCTAGGACGAGGGTCCAGGGCGAAGGTCCAGGGCGAAGGTCCATGGCGAAGGTCTAGGACGAAGGTCTAGGACGAGGGTCCAGGACGGTCTAGGACGAGGGTCCAGGACGAAGGTTCATGGCGAAGGTCCAGGGGGAGGGTCCAGGGCGAGGGTCCAGGGTGAGGGTCCAGGACAAGGGTCCAGGGCGAGGCTACACAGCTGAGTGCTAAACATTCCAGTGAACCACAACAACAGCAGCATCACCATCGTTGGCCAGCAATGCTTACCGTGGTCAAGCTGGCGGGAGATTCATCTGCAAAAACTTGCATTTGTGGTCACAGTGGTGGCCCATGTTAACCTCCCTATGGTGTATAAATATACCTAGTTGACGAATCTTATTGTGGCCAGCTGGCCCAGTGGCTTACGCACTGGCCTGGAGTTTTACGAATCACTCGCCATGGGTTCTAACCTCACCCGTTCCGTGGTTTTGATGTTAGTAACATGTAGGTTACAGCATTACAGTTACAGGATAACAGGTAACTACCGTATATTTAATAACTTATTACTGAAAAAAATATTATTTGCTAACAAGTATTTGATACACATTTTCCAACTATTTTGGTACTGATGTCAAAATGTTTCTATTCAATAATATAATTTTGAATTTCTGTTGTCCGGAATTTTTCATATCCTACTCAGCTAAAATAAAGTGATAATAAATTAATTTAATAACTGGAAATCCTTTTTTTTTTTTTTGCGTAAATACAAAAACTGGAAAACATCATGACAACTTAAAAAAAAAAAATACCTGGGTGGGTAATTTAGTATTTTTATCAAGTTTTTTTAAACAAAATGAGGAAAGGTGAGATGCGCACTTGTGAGCGACAGAGACGTACGAGGACTTAACATCTAGATTCTAAACACAACGAATTATGCTTAGACAACAGAACCGGGAACAGTGTGTTTGTGGGTTCAACTTATCTACCTCTCTATGACTGGTCTGGAAAGGTATAAATAAAACAACTATGAAAAAAGTGTGGTAATGTTGCTCATCATTTCTTTCTCTTTCGAAAAAAGCCAATTGCCTCATAAATAATTGGGGCCAAAACATCCAGGCGTGAAAATCTCCCATCTCACATTAGGAAAAACTTAAGTGTTTCTGAAGGTTGAAAGGGATTTATTTTGTGGGCTAAAATACTGATGAGAGTGACTGCCTTTTCAATGAGCATAAGTGAGATATTGAATTAAATCAAGGTGGATTAACCGCTCCTAGAGAGTATGGTATAAGTCATCATATCCCTAGAACTTTAGGCAGCTTCCTGATAACCTTTTGTTAGCAGTGCTATCTTAGTTACACTGAGGACGTCCTTCCTACTTCCTGGATCAATAATCTCATTGTGTTTATCCTTAAATCCCTTCCAAAGGCAACTGCTTAAGAAATTTCTTTCTTAACTGTTAGTAATAGTATATCACAGATTATGTACACTGATGGATCTAAGCAGGAGTCTACTGGTGGGGCTGCAACTGCTCTTGTTGCAACCTTCAGGAGTCTACTGGCGGGGCTGCAACTGCTCTTGTTGCAACCTTCAGGAGTCTACTTGCGGGGCTGCAACTGCTCTTGTTCCAACCTTCAGGAGTCTACTGGCGGGGCTGCAACTGCTCTTGTTGCAACCTTCCTAGATAAGAATACTAGCAACTATGTGGAAAAAGACTCTTATGTGCAGTTTAGGTCATTTATTAGAGGAAACATTCCGCCATCTGTACATGTTGACGAGACATTGAAAAGACCAGCAATCCTGCCAGAGTGCAAAACCTTTAGCAGGTTTTCATTTTAACATTCATTTGAGAGGAGTGTACCACCTCCATGGAAGACTGCTATCTACCAGTTGCTACTCTACAAGACTAAATTTATAATCAGTTTCAAATTTCTGCAGAGATACTAAACAAACCGTACAATTCTTGCACGGTGCCAGCACCTACAACCAAGTGGATTCAAGTATTATGAAATATTTTTTATGAAGATTGAATCCAGGGAAAATGTCCTCGTTGGGAAAACAGAAGAGGGAGAGGCGACACGAGAACTGTGAGGGAGATCATAAATGAACGGGAGAAAATATAGAAACTTTCTTGGTACCTGTAGCAGGGAGACGGCCCAAATATTTTGAGATCCCCCCCCAAAAAAAAAAAAATGAAAAAAATGAGATCCCATGACCTTGTGCACATTATATATAATTTTTATTTTAATTTACACAACAAATTTATAATACAAAATGTGAGTCCATGAGCATAATGAACTCTCTTAATGTAGGTACAATGAGAAGGCAGCAGCAGCAACAACAGCCTGACTGGTCAAAGTCAGGCCCCGATTAGTAGACGGAGGACCGAGCTTCCATCAGTTCTGTCGATGAATGACTCATACGGCTTTAGCGCCTCATGAATTACAGTACACAATGTACAAATGTAGGTACTAATCGGTAATTACACAAGCGGAAAGATGTGTACCTCTCAGTGTATGTACACTGAGAGGCATGTATGTGTATATATACCAAGAAGCGTCTGTCCGAATATATACCTCAAGGCTTCTCCTAGTGTATATACATAGAGATACGGAACTTTCAGTGTGTATACACTGAGAAGCATGTCTCTCTCAGTTATAGACACCAAGAGGAGTGTATCTGTCAGTGTATAAACACCGAGAGGTGTGTATTTCGCAGGGTATACTATACACTTAGCGTTTACTTTAACCACCAGTTTAGAGATTACAGTATCCTCGCCTGGTCGTACACAGACGACGTCAAGCCTTAACGACCCTAATAAAGCAGCAGACACATTACTGTGGCGGTCAGACTTGTGTCAGTCTTATTGTAGTCATCTGCCTCGTAATGTTTTTATATCATCTTCTGGCATAATTATGAATAATTATGCAGTGCTATTAAGTGAAAGTCCACCATGGGTATTATTTAAGATAATTATGAGTGGGCACACACACACAAACATAATATTTTATGTAAATGTTGTCAGCTTTTAGTGGAGAATTTTAAAGAAAAAAATTATGAGGGATTGTTGTTCTTGCTGTGGCTAACCTGAGGCAGGTATTCAGAGTTATTCCGAGGCCGGACGTCACTGTTCACAGCCTGGTCAACCAGGCTGTTAATACCAGCGGCTTGCATATCCACTCTTAAACTTAAAATAATGACGCTGCTTCCCCAGTCCCATAAAGGGAGGTTCCCTGACGCTGGTGAGGGGCTCTTGATCTAGGCAACTGGATCTGTGTCTCCAGTTCCCTGAATTGAGCCTGAATGCCTTCCATCCCTCCCTACACAGGAGCTGTATAATCCTACGGGTTTAGCGCCCCCTCCCCCATAATTATAATGCTTCCCCAGTCTTGCCAGTCACGTGATCATACTGGTTTTCGCCTCTCAACAACCTCATCATCAGACAGTTGTCAGTGTGTTAACTCACCTAATTGCGGTTGCAGGGGTCGAGCCACAGCTCCTGGCTCCTGTGTGTACTCACCTCAGGACCATCGACTACAAGTAGGCCGAGCAAACTGTACTGACAAGTCTCAAAAAAAAATTTAATCCCTAAAAGAAAAGTTAAATTATACTCTCAGTGTAATTTATAATATACACCAAAATATTAACATTTCATGGTGTACGTACACTGAGATAAGTTGCACTTCTTGTACGTACACTGAGATAAGTTGCACTTCTTGTACGTACACTGAGATAAGTTGCACTTCTTGTACGTACAATGAGATAAGTTGCACTTCTTGTACGTACACTGAGATAAGTTGCACTTCTTGTACGTACACTGAGACAAGCTATGCCTCTTGGTGTATATGTACTGAAATAAGTTAAGTATCTTGGTGTATATACACTGATAAGCTACACTTCGTGGTGTATATACACAGATATGCTACACTTCGTGGTGTATATACACAGATATGCTACACTTCGTGGTGTATATACACAGATATGCTACACTTCGTGGTGTATATACACAGATATGCTACACTTCGTGGTGTATATACACAGATATGCTACACTTCATGGTGTATATATAGACACCAACAAGAGCACAGGTTGTAAGTAGCCACTGGGGAAGCCAGCAATGTGTTTGCCTAGTGCTTCCTCATGTAAACACTCCCACCAACCGCAGTTGCCGCAGCCGCAGCTGTCGTCCTACCTGCTGCTGCTGTCCCCGCCGCCGCTGTCCTCGCCTCTGCGTCCTCGCCTCTGCGTCCTCGCCTCTGCGTCCTCGCCTCTGCGTCCTCGCCTCTGCGTCCTCGCCTTGTCGTGCTCGTAGGATCAAAGTCAAATATTTATTTTGCCATAAACATAAAGTTTGGAAATGGCAGCATAAAGTACAGTAAGTGGCGTTGCTGCGGTCGAAACTCTCAAACACTCACTCTTAATAACTTCCCTAATGCTTCTGACGGTAATATCACACTGCCCAACTAACCATTTATTCAGACCAAACAATGAAATGCAAAGAGAAATTGTAAGTGACTGAACGGAAGTGTAAAAGACAGTGAATATGTCCAAGACATACGAGATGCAATCTGCGTGTAGCAAGTTGCATCGAGTTGCAACAACTTGCAGGGATTTGTAGCAAAGTGTAGCAAATATATTTGTGCCATAGGCAAGAATTGCTGAAGTTTCGAGAGTCTTTCTACTCCCGGAGCCCGGCCATGGGCCAGGCTCGTCTGTAGTGTAGAGGGTCATGAGGTCCACACCATCTCTGGGTCTACAGGTGTCCCGTGAGACTGGAACCGTAGGCGAAAATGAAAACAAATGAAATAAATATTTTTATTCTTAAGTGTTTCATGTGTCCAGAATTATTGTTGATACACGAACACTGACGAGATGACCAGCGAGCAGTGTAGGGGACCAGAGTACACACGATCAAGTCTATATTCGGACCAGAGTACACATGATCAAGTCTATATTCTGACTTAGGGTACACAGGTTCTCCTGGTCTGGTTGTCAGGTCTTCCTCAGTAACTAGACTACGTCTGGTGCCACATTGTTATATAATATACCACACACCTGTTTGTGGCACGATGGCGCAGGGCCAGGCCAGTATTGCCACAGAGAGAGAGGCCAGGTAAGCACTACCACGGGACGAGGCCAGTACTGCCACAGGGAGAGGCCAGGCCAGTGATGCCACAGGGAGAGGCCAGGCCAGTACTGCCACAGGGAGAGGCCAGGCCAGTACTGCCACAGGGAGAGGCCAGGCCAGTGATGCCACAGGGAGAGACCAGGCCAGTACTGCCACAGGGAGAGGCCAGGCCAGTGATGCCACAGGGAGAGACCAGGCCAGTACTGCCACAGGGAGAGGCCAGGCCAGTACTGTCAAAGGGAGAGGCCAGGCCAGTACTGCCACAGGGAGAGACCAGGCCAGTACTGCCACAGGGGGAGGCCAGGCCAGTACTGCCACAGGGAGAGGCCAGGCCAGTGATGCCACAGGAAGAGGCCTGGCAAGCACTGCCACGAGACTAGGCCAATACCGCAACTGTGAGTGACTGGTACTTCCAGAGAGAGGGGAGGACTTTCCTCTTCATTACTGTGTCTGATGAAGCCAGACTAACGCTGGTCTGTGTCAGGGGCCGTCTTATTTCCAGGCAAAGCGGGGAAACTCCCGAGACTTGTATGTATAGGGAAGGGGAACTGGAGTCTCTCTGCCCGAGTGGAAGAGACGGAAGGGGAGACTAACAGTAAGGGAAAGGGAGCAACCCGGAAGTATGGGTCATTTATTCAATTACTTGTACATTCCTGTATATTTAGGGTAGATTAAACTTAACATCCCGCATATCCGCATACCTGACCCGCATTCATACCTATGATCAACACGAGGACAGGCTTTCCTATCGACCTGGTGGTTCAGGCTGTTGGTGTTAGTGAACGATCCTCGGGTCCACACAGCCATCACAATTCTGCACTTGAAGGAGACAGTGGTCCAGTTTCCACTTGAAAAGTTCTACTTTTATATCGGCAAATCAAAATCTGTACCCCCACTAAGTTTTTCAATACCAACAACCTATGAAAACGCAATACACGATTGTAACTCTCGGGTGGTGTTGGCCCACTGGTAGAATCATAGATCTCACCTCTCAGACCCACGGGGGTGGAAATCATCAGCTCAAGTACTTTCACATTTCTCAGAGCGTCATCAGGAGCTAAGCAATGTTGCAAGAGTAGCAACAGGAGAAATGAGGGAAAGTTTTCTCAGAGTAGGGTAGCGTGGGTGACACCAGCTGCAGCTTCTCTCAAAGACTACTCTACTCTGACAACACCTCCCCTCATTTCTTCTTTTGCAACTTTTGCAACATTGCATAGCTCCTGATGACGCACAGAGAAGTGTGAAAGTACTTGAGCTGAAGATTTCCATCCCTGTGGCTTGTCTTGCATATATATATATATATATATATATATATATATATATATATATATATATATATATATATATATATATATATATATATATATATATATATATATATATATATATATATATACCTTGAGGGATACCTATGAGGGATGCGCCTCGTGACACTCCTCACAGAGAGGTACTTAAATTTAGTATCCCTCACAGATATCCCCTCTCACGAAGATATCCCTCGAGATATTCCTTTCAACCTGGAAATGATTTCTGAGATCACTGCCCAGGTTCCAGTCCAGGCCTCCCAGTTCTTGACCTGATCCACCAGGTTGTTGCTGCCAGCCTCTGGCAGACCAACATATGCACCACAGCCCGGCTGATCAGAAAATGACTTGAGGACCTTATCAGGTTCTCTCCTGAAGACAGCCAGAGGTGTGCTGATGCTTCCCCGTATGCACCAAGGGTGTGCTTGGAGTCGTCGACCCCCTTTTTTATACTCTGGAAATTACAGTTAATTGGGGAGGGGGGGGGTTGAATTTAACCTAGGTTATATGTATGTAATTTACCATCGATGTTATGCATTTTTTTAGTGTTTCGTAGCTCGGTTGGTGGCGCACTCAACTCACATATTGAGTGTCCGTGGTTCGATTACCGGTATGGGTGGAACATTGGGCGTGTTTCCTTAAACCTGTTGTCCTGGTCACCTAACATCAAGTAGGTACCTGGGTGTTAGCCGACTAGTGTGGGTCGCATCCTGGGTGACAAGATTAACTGAAGTTGACTGAAAAGCTCTGCATAACCACGGACTTTCTGCATCGTGTCACTGATGTCAGTTATGGTCTGTATAAGTTGTATCATGTACTTGTAGAAATAAAAATCATTATTCTTATTCTTCTTCTTCTTCTTCTTCTTCTTCTTATTATTATTATTATTATTATTATTATTATTATTATTATTATTATTATATGATTATTATTAGCTTACTGCAACCAATTTATAGGTGAATAATCGTGTGTATAATTGTATGCATTGAAGCTGAATAAAAGTTATTTTAGTTCATCCCTGGCTTCCACTTGCACACTTCTCCCCACCAGCCTTGCTTCCCACAGTGCCAGCCGCGGCTGCTGCCACAAATACCCTAGTGTGGCATAGTGCCGCCCCGTGCCAGAGTTCCCCTTCCTCGACTTTCCCTCCGCACCACGGTCACCCCCACCCCAAATCACCCCTCCACCTCACAGTCACCTCCACCCCAGGTCACCCCCATCCCAGGTAACCCTTCCTCCCCACTGTCACCTCCACCCCAGGGTGTAGTGGAGCCGGGACAAGTCTCCCGAGACCAACACCTTTGTTGTTGTTGTGTCTGGCGGCCTGGCTCAGCGCCATCTACCGGAGGCCTCACTTCCTCCCTCTCTTGACTTGTATTTTCACTCTAGAACATATATGCCTTTATAAACAATTAGGCTATTGCTAAATATAAAATAACGAAGTATCGAACTGTTAAGATTTTTTTCTGTAAATCAGTAGAGGCTCGATCCTCGGTCCGTTGACTGCGGCGTGAACTGTAACCAGTCAGGTTGAGATAGGTTCTCCAGGACGGGTCCTCGCCCGGGTCTTCTTCATGCGGTGACCCGGCAGGAAGCAAGGAACCGCTTAAAGAAATCTGTCGTGGAAATAAGTCACTTTGTCTGACTTTTTTTTCGTTTTTACTAATACTGTAGTGGCCATGCTTAGGCTTGGTTACAAGTACTTCTGACAGTTTGGGAGACAAACAGATGATCAAACCAAATGCAAAATATGTGGTCAGGTCTATGGTCACTGTCTTGAACACTATGTGCTTAATTGTCCACTTATTGAGGAATATAGAGATAGTATAATAACCTATGTAACATGTCAAGATATCTTATTAATAAAAATAAGATATCGGATATACTAAGAAAATTTCCTAAATTTCCTAAATTTTTAACCCTTTTGGGGCCTAGTTCCTGGGCCTTTTGTGTATCCATATGCTCTTGCGCTATCGTCCACAGGATGGATATGGAGTGCACAATAAACTAGCCACTTCGGTGGCAAAATCTAATCTCCACACATATGCTATGTATGATAATCTATGTAAATGTATTTGTGTATACCTGAATAAACTTACATATGGGAAGGTTGGGGTGATAAAAGGACGCTTTACACTTACCGCTCCCAGTGATTCCTTAATTAATAATACAGTGGTACCCCGGATTTCGTACAGCTCACAACTCGAACAATTATGTAAGTGTATTTTTGTAAGTGCTTTTGTAAGTGTATTTTTGGGAGTATGAAACGGACTAATCTAATTCACATTCGTCCTTATGGGAACAAATTCGTTCGGTAACGAACGAATTATTGACGAAATCCGGGGTACCACTGTACTTAATTTTCCTCGCTTATAAAGTTGAAACCATTCCTCCAGGAGATTCCAAATAATTATATGAAATTGTAGACATTCCCAATAATTTCAATGTTTGAACAGATAATGGTAGTAAAGTTTAGTATCCAGATGACTATTTTACGTCGGTTGTAAGGCTTTCTGTATCCTAGCTAGACGCCGCTCTCATAAAAAAATATCTAGTATCGTCAAACCAATGATGCCACTGTGTTATGATTTGTTTCTTTGTGTCTCTTGTTAGATATGAGAATGAGAGAAATTTGAGGTGAGTATTGTGCCTTGATGAGCAGAGATTTTCACTTTGGGGACTTATACCTGGAGGGGGTTTCAGGGGTCAACGTCCCCGCGGCCTGGTCCGTGACCAGGCCTCATGGTAAATCAAGGCCTGATCAACCAGGCTGTTTTGATCGTACTTTTACTATTGTTCTTTGGGAACAATTTGTTATTAAGTTGAAGATTCGTGTGTTCGCTTTTCAAGTTACATTATATTCATGGACTATGTGCTGTCACTGTATGTGCTGTCACTGTCACTGTGTGTGCTGTCACTGTATGTGCTGTCACTGTCACTGTGTGTGCTGTCACTGTCACTGTGTGTGCTGTCACTGTCACTGTGTGTGCTGTCACTCACTGTGTGTGCTGTCACTCACTGTGTGTGCTGTCACTGTGTGTGCTGTCACTCACTGTGTGTGCTGTCACTCACTGTGTGTGCTGTCACTGTGTGTGCTGTCACTGTGTGTGCTGTCACTGTCCAATAGTCGAGAGAAGCAACAACGTTCTACTCTAAATCCGTATTCTCTTGGATTGTGTAAATATGGATTCCATATGTTTAGCAATCTAGCTTCTCGTCAATCTTTCAAAGATTCTGATGAAGCGTGTACTACCGACGCGGCCCCAGGAGCTATAAACCAGCACTGCTGAGCGAAGAAGATAAACAGGTAAGGCGCAGGAGACGAGATTCACCTGCCAAGAAAAACGAAGCGGTGAGCAAACACACACATACACACACACACACACACACACACACACACACACACACACACACACACACACACATTGACTACTGAAACTGCTATTGTTAGAAACTGGGTTGGCAGTGCCAGCACTGCCAGGAAAAAACTGAAGCACTGAGTTTGTCAACATCGAGAGTCTGAACAAGGCCACCTCTACTCTATTTTTATTTAAATCAACTTGGATATACTCTCTGTGTAACTATGTGATAGGGACGCGGTGGGGACAAAAGCTAGCTATGTTTCCCTGACGTATTCTCTCATACAGGATGGGTTTGTTGAAATGTGTCAGCCTGAGCTGGGAGGCTTCAGCAGTGTCAGCCTGAGCTGGGAAGCTTCAGCAGTGTCAGCCTGAGCTGGGAGGCTTCAGCAGTGTCAGCCTGAGCTGGGAGGCTTCAGCAGTGTCAGCCTGAGCTGGGACACTTCAGCAGTGTCAGCCTGAGCTGGGACACTTCAGCAGTGTCAGCCTGAGCTGGGACACTTCAGCAGTGTCAGCCTGAACTGGGACACTTCAGCAGTGTCAGCCTGAGCTGGGAGGCTTCAGCAGTGTCAGCCTGAGCTGGGACACTTCAGCAGTGTCAGCCTGAGCTGGGACACTTCAGCAGTGTCAGCCTGAACTGGGACACTTCAGCAGTGTCAGCCTGAGCTGGGAGGCTTCAGCAGTGTCAGCCTGAGCTGGGACACTTCAGCAGTGTCAGCCTGAGCTGGGACACTTCAGCAGTGTCAGCCTGAACTGGGAAACTTCAGTAGGCCAAAGAGGATATCAAGTATTCCGATAAAGATCCATCAGCTACGAGAGCTTTAAATATTTCGTTGGAGCAGAGCTGGAGTTACTATCACTTGAGAATCACCATCACCCTCGACGACTTATCCCATACACAGAACATTTTGTTTTTCTTTAGCGATCTCTTCTCTTGCCGACAAGACTTTGGGGAGTTGTCCTTCCCAATCCTTCTATTCACCAAAACTGGAAACATATGCAACACGCTGTGGCTTTTTTCATATGACAGTTACAAAGTGTTAGCAAAAAAAGGTATCGGGGTTCGGCAACACTGCTAGGGAGGGTCGGGGATGTTGTCCTAGCCACCACGGATGGGGGGAGACTGTGGCTGTCTTCAACACTACCGCTAATTATAGGTAAATGATGCCAAAAGGTCTTTCAAGGAGAAGCCAGAGAAACAAGACTTACTTAAGTGTCAAAAATAGCACCTCTTAGCCTGTGAGCGCTCAAGTGGGTGAAGGTGGAGTGGTTGTGGTGGGGGGGAGGAGAGGGTGGCGGTGGAGTTAGGAGGAAGTTAAGGTTATGTTGGAGAGAGTGAGAGAGGGGGAAGGGGGAAGAGATTAGCTAGAGTGATGCAAGGGAGAGAGGTAGAGAAACGGTTAAGTGAATGCCAGGGAGGGAGGGAGAGAGGGATGACTAGACAATGAGGGCTGGAGGGAGGGAGAGGGAGGAAAGAAGGGATGGAGGGAGAGGTGACTAGCCAGGGAGGGATGGAGAAGGAGAGAGAGAGGGGGGAACGAAGGGAGAGAGGGAGGGATGACTTTTAAAGTGAGGGAAGACAAGACGGTACTTGGGGAAAGGGGAAGCAATGGAATGAATAAGACAATTGAAAGAAACGGCTGTTACCTGGATACCTGGAGCTTACCTGGAGTCGCTTCCGGAGGTCACCGCCCCTAGTTGCTAGTCTGATCGATCAAGCTGTTCGGGACAGTCACACGCAGCTCACAGCCTGAGTGTTCAGGAACTCATTTGATTAAGTAATTTGATCCGAAGAAAGGGAGGAGTAGCTCAAATTCCTCAGATCTAAAGCTCTTCACCAGCACCAAGAACCCTTTCCTGAAGAATGCCATCTTTATTCAGTTTGCTGAAGCTGAACTCTACTGAAGACTTGCAGTGTCTTAGTGTCTTGCAGTGTCTTGCAGTGTCTCGCAGTGTCTTGCAGTGTCTCGCAGTGTCTTGCAGTGTCTTGCAGTGTCTTACAGTGTCTTGCAGTGTCTCGCAGTGTCTTAGTGTCTTGCAGTGTCTCGCAGTGTCTTAGTGTCTTGCAGTGTCTCGCAGTGTCTTGCAGTGTCTTACAGTGTCTTGCAGTGTCTTGCAGTGTCTCGCAGTGTCTCGCAGTGTCTTGCAGTGTCTCGCAGTGTCTTGCAGTGTCTTGCAGTGTCTTGCAGTGTCTTACAGTGTCTTGCAGTGTCTCGCAGTGTCTTAGTGTCTTGCAGTGTCTCGCAGTGTCTTGCAGTGTCTTACAGTGTCTTACAGTGTTTTGCAGTGTCTCGCAGTGTCTTACAGTATCTTACAGTGTCTTGCAGTGTCTTACTGTGTCTTACAGTATCTTACAGTGTCTTGCAGTTTCTTACAGTGTCTTACAGTGTCTTGCAGTGTCTTACAGTGTCTTGCAGTATCTTACAGTGTCTTACAGTATCTTACAGTGTTTTGCAGTGTCTTACAGTGTTTTGCAGTGTCTCGCAGTGTCTTACAGTATCTTACAGTGTCTTGCAGTGTCTTGCAGTGTCTTGCAGTGTCTTACTGTGTCTTACAGTATCTTACAGTGTCTTGCAGTGTCTTACAGTGTCTTGCAGTGTCTTACAGTGTCTTACAGTATCTTACAGTGTTTTGCAGTGTCTTACAGTGTCTTGCAGAGTCTCGCAGTGTCTTGCAGTGTCTTTCAGTGTCTTGCAGTGTCCTACAGTGTCTTACAGTGTCTTCTGCTTGTATTTCTTCGTTCCTGAGAACAATGACATAGTTAACTCTCGCCTGGTATAGCTGTGGCCGGTTTCGAGAGTTTTTTCCCTACTCTCCCAGCCCGGCCTTGGCCAGGCTTAACTGGTTCTTGCCAGGTTAATCAGGCTGTTGCTGCTGGCGGCCCGCATATAAAGACATAAGCAACCACGTAAGACATTCTGTTATGAAAATATTTCGGTCCTGGGACCTTGTTCACTCCATCGAGGTCCCAGGACCGAAATGTTTCCAAACACAAATAACTCGCACTTAGGAGACTGAAACTTATGACGACGTTTCGGTTCGATTTAGACCATTAACAAGTGACACTGAAACGAGGAAGGAAGGAAGCCAGAATATAAACGAGACAGGGAGGGAGAGTGGTAGAACGGGAGGAAGGAGTAGTAGTATTAGAAGTAGTAGTAAAGTAATAGTAGTAGTATAAGTAGTGCAGCAGCAGTAGAGGTAAAATAAGAAATTAGTAGTATACATAATAGTGGAAAAATAGGGGGAAAAATAATGACAGAAAACATTTCCATAACACAATGTTCTACGTCTTTGTTTACGTACCTTAACCCCAGTTGGTGTACACCAGGTTTTCACCATTCTGGTTGAGTGCTGAGCAGTCTAGGCCCACGGATGTTGATACAATTTTCTCTTAGTGTGTCCATGGTGCAGTAAGGGAACAGTATCCCGGGAATAACACGGAGCTTTAAACAGACAGAACACTTGAGGACTCTCCTAAGGCTTCCTCTCTTGGAAAAATAAACACATAAGCAGTATAATGTGATCCTTTATTGACAACGTTTCGCCCACGCAGTGGGCTTTATCGAGTCACAGACAGATCTAGATCTGTTAAGTAAAAGGACACAATTGCAACTAATGTGACATTTTATTGTGGCAACGTTTCGCTCTCCAGGAGCTTTCTCAAGCCGTTACAAGCGATATATGGACACAGTTGGTATATATATACTGTCAAGGTGAGGTGAAAAAACTAGTGGTGTTAGAAGTAGTAGTGATATAAGTAGTATTAGTAGTAGTAGTAGTAGTAGAAGTAATACAATAAGGTAGAACAATCAATATGCAATATTGTATTACTTCTACTACTACTACTACTACTAATACTACTTATCACTACTCTCTAACACCACTATTTCACCTCACCTTTACAGTATATATCCAACTGTGTCCATATCGCTTGTAGGCGAACTCCTGGAGAGCGAACGTTGCCCAATAAATGTCACTAGTTGCAATTGTGTCCTTACTAACATATTGTCGGTAATTCTACCAATATTATTACAGATCTAGATCTGTCTGTGACTCGATAAAGCCCACTGCGTGGGCGAAACGTTGTCAATAAAGGATCACATTATACTGCTTATGTGTTTATTTTTCCATTGTGTCGGTATTTTATACCATTTGCTTCCTCTCTTACCACGACTTCATACTGTCAATTAAATTTCCCAGTTGTCTATTCGATTTATTTGCCTGTTACTTTTGGATTTCGTCTTTGTGTGTATCAATCCTCGTGCAGCACTGTTGTGAACTTCTCCTTACACTCAAGGAATGTGCAGTCCACCCGCCCTTCTCTTTCTTGATCTACATCAGCCTCTTGGTAAAACACTACTGGAACTCTGTTATGAGGTGTTCCAAGAGTCTCTTATGATCCTCTCCACATATATGGCATTACTAATCTGTAATGCTTATGCATATCGCTTTTTTTTTTAATATTGCGATTACGTTCGCTGTATTCATGTGTTTTGAAGTTTTCTTGAATGTATCTTATAGATTATTTTGGTAAATGATTTGATCAGGACTGCTTCTCTTTCTCATAATCTTGAAGGCCATACCAGGGGGATTACTTGTTCTAGTTGTGATTACTTGTTCTAATCTTATTACTAGTCTAGCATTGATATTTACTAGTTTTCTAATGTTTGATCTCCACGTTCTAATTCCTATACTGAGTTCCGACTCGTGAACGCATTTTTTTGTTTAAGTTCTTGGCGTGCTTCCTTATCTTCATCTTGAGTAGCTGACAGTCTTTCCACAGTCTTATCTCATGGGTTCTAATCTTCCTTCAGGTGTGGCTGCACTGTGTGTGAGGTAGAAGACTGAGAAAAGGCAAAGGATGCCACAGAGAGGTTGTCGTGGTGATAGTATTTAATAAAGAAGGTGTCTGTGGCACGAGCATGGCAGGTATGTACGAGGTACGTAGCAGGTGTCTGGCCTACACACAACACCTGATCAGGCGCCTCACTGACTCCCACTTCCACCTTCAGCCCCAGACATGTATCTGACTCAGGTGGCTCAGTGTCTTCACAAGTTAAAACTCGAATTCGTGACACACATGTTGTAAACATTTACCGCAGCCACTGACTGAACCTATTTTCTTTTTTCTTTTTATTGAAGATTTTCCAACTGCTTTCTTATTTGCAACCTGGACACGAACAGCTGGCGGTTAGGCAAGACTCCTGTCTCTCATTCTCAAACAACATTTTTAATGTCTGTGGGGAGTGTTGCCCACTTGTGCCTTTGTTAGGGTAACGACGGCCTTGTTCCATTTGCTTAAGGCCAATGCCAGCTCAAGCTGATGCCAACAATATGATTCATCACTACAGAAATAACCCACACATAGGAAAATGAGACTTATAATTAACTAGTAATAAATAGGACCGAAAAGTCGTCATGAGTCTCATTCTGCTACGTGGCGGTTACTTGTGTATTATTCTTTAATATCCTTCATCACCCAGGCTTTTCACACTGTTAAATACTGGCACCCTTCCTTCGTCATTCACTGTGAAGACGAGACACGTTGAAGAACAAGCTTTTATTCCTTGGATAACATTGAAAATGGGTTGGGCAAGTATTTTTGTCAGTGGGTATAGGACAAACAAGGACTTGCCAAGTTTGGGACAGTACACCTGCTGCAGTCTTCCTCCTTTCTTACGTTTATACTGGGGCAACATTTCTCTCTTTGTAGAGCTTTATCAGGCTAGAGCAAAACGTTGCCGCCCCAAACACTGCAGCTTATTCTGAAACGTGTGTTACCTTTACGCTGTTGTCCGTAATATGTCATTTGCATTCATTCATTCATTTGGGAATCCGAGTCCTCTATGAACATTCAACATGCTAATTCCTCCTCTTTAGCAAACTACTCTTAGTACACACGGCACTCACATCCCTGTGTAATTATTTAGCAGAGTCTGCGATGCTTTCAACTTCAGTCCGTGTGCCTGGTAGCTTTAAGTTGGCGTACTTGACCTGGTCCAAATCATACCTGTTTCTCAAGCTGTGTACTGCTCTCTCCTCCACTTCTCGCACTCCATTTCGCCACTACTAAAAATGCAGGCATTTGTGGGATTCAACTGGGTCTACAGCATCCATCTCCTTTATTTGTCGCTTCTTCCAGCGATGAGAAGTACATTTTTACGACATTGGTATCGGTGAGAAAACTGCCGATACCAGCCGTTACTCTTTGAAATGTTAATATTACATTTTTGCTTAAAATATATCAACATTAACAAACACCAACACACACATACACACTATCTATAACCAGTAACAAACAGGTAATGAGTGATGACATTATCATCTCAAGAGAAATTAAGTTAGTTAATATTTAACCTTTGCGTGTTATCTAATATCCATTGTGCAGTAAGTTGTCCCAATAAGAACCTGTTCTTCATTTTGTTTTTATCGGTAATACTGAACTTCACCGCTAGACGACGTTGCGACGACATCCAGAAGTGAATAACAGTCTTATTCCAGTCAGCAGCCAGGTTGACCTGGCAGTGAAGATGGAGGCTTCGTTTGAGGTCAAGCTGTGAGTGTTGACCAGGGGTCGGCAACCTTGTAGAGAATGCCAGACAGCTATTTTATTATATGTAATATAATTTTTTTCTCTCGAACTCAGGGTTGCCATTAGTTTTTTAAACCAATATTGGTATAATTCTAATAATGTTTAACACAATTTATCACAGATAATTGTTTACTACCAGACAACAAACTCAAATGAAAAACTCTGAGGGAGGATACCAAGTAACCTTTAAAGTGACTGCTTAACCTTGAAGTGAACTGCTGCATCTGTATTCCATACTAATTAGATAATTAGTGTCCAGGTGTTAAGCTGGCGGGCCGGACGAAAACCTCACGCAGGCCGGATGTGGCCCGCGGGGCGGGGGTTGCCGACCCCTGGCGTAGAAACTAGAAAACGCTTACAGCTGAAGGTACACTCAGAGCCTGGGATTTACACACTCAGGTTGATTCTTCGTAGCGTCCTCCAGCGCTTTTACACCCGATGAAACTTCAGCAAAAAAGTCTTAAGACCTATAATATTTCGACTTTTTTTTAATTTAGGAGGCCTAGTCTGAGACAGGACCATTGGGGAAAAATAATCTCTAGTAGGCCTATTAACCAATGAAAAAAGATGCTACATATACTGAAATATTTAGAATAGCAATAGAGAAGTTAACTACAGTTCCCTGGATCAAGAGCCCTTCACCAGCCCCCAAGGCACATTTCTGATAAAGATATTTACATAACGACCAATCCTCGTTACTAATAAACCTCGTTAACAAGGGCTAATATTAATTAGGTGTTTATTGAGCAATTAGCAAATTTCTTAGTACCTAATTATGAAAAAGACAATACCAGATGGATACGTTTGCACAGTATAACACTTCACCAACACACTTGTATGTTCACACAGTGTAACACTTCATCAACACACTTGTATGTTCACACAGTATAACACTTCATCAACACACTTGTATGTTCACACAGTGTAACACTTCATCAACACACTTGTATGTTCACACAGTGTAACACTTCACCAACACACTTGTATGTTCACACAGTATAACACTTCATCAACACACTTGTATGTTCACACAGTGTAACACTTCATCAACACACTTGTATGTTCACAGTTAACATTCATCAACACACTTGTTGTTCAACTAACACTTCATCAACACACTTGTATGTTCACAGTATAACACTTCATCAACACGTTGTATGTTCACTAACACTTCATCAACACACTTGTATGTTCACACAGTAACTTCACAACACACTTGTATGTTCAACATGTAACACTTCACAACACACTTGTATGTTCACACAGTTAACACTTCAAACACACTTTGTTCCAGTTAACACTTCACACACACTTGTATGTTCACACAGTATAACACTTCACCAACACACTTGTATGTGTTCACTACATGTGTAATACACTTCATCAACACACTTGTATGTTCACACAGTATAACACTTCACCAACACACTTGTATGTTCACACAGTATAACACTTCATCAACACACTTGTATGTTCACACAGTATAACACTTCATCAACACACTTGTATGTTCACACAGTATAACACTTCATCAACACACTTGTATGTTCACACAGTATAACACTTCATCAACACACTTGTATGTTCACACAGTATAACACTTCATCAACACACTTGTATGTTCACACAGTATAACACTTCATCAACACACTTGTATGTTCACACAGTATAACACTTCATCAACACACTTGTATGTTCACACAGTATAACACTTCATCAACACACTTGTATGTTCACACAGTATAACACTTCATCAACACACTTGTATGTTCACACAGTATAACACTTCATCAACACACTTGTATGTTCACACAGTATAACACTTCATCAACACACTTGTATGTTCACACAGTATAACACTTCATCAACACACTTGTATGTTCACACAGTTAACACTTCATCAACACACTTGTATGTTCACACAGTATAACACTTCATCAACACACTTGTATGTTCACACAGTGTAACACTTCATCAACACACTTGTATGTTCACACAGTGTAACACTTCACCAACACACTTGTATGTTCACACAGTGCAACACTTCAACATACTTGTATGTTCACACAGTGTAACACTTCAACAACACACACTTGTGTTCCTTACAACAACTTATGAGAGGTATTATTGATCTGGCGCAGCGATATATCAAAGTAATTTACAGGTAAATGGTGAGGTTTAATGTGACAAGAACACAGGAGTGAATGATGGAATTTCTCTCTCTCGTCCAAATTACTCACCAGACGACCCTCTCCTAAACGCCTCAATAACCGTAATATCTTCCTCCGGGAACTGTTCCAAACTCTGTTTATATATTTTCATTTAGTGACTGCCATGCTGAGATGCTTATATCTGTGATGAATTTCTGGAAGTTTTTTTTCTACTCCCGGAGCACGGCCCCTGGGCCAAGGTTTTTTCTGGTGCGTGCCTGGTCAACCAGGCTGTTGGTGCTGGCCCACATACCAATCACAGCCTGGTTGATCCGACACCTGTTGGAAATACTTATCCACTTTCCTCTTGAAGATTTCTACACTTGTAACAGCACTGTCTTTAATATCTTGTGGTAAGATGCTGAATATTCTGGGACCCCGAATGTGTATGTGTGTATATATATTAGTGTAAACACTGAGGTGTGACCCATATCTCGGTGTTTATACATAAAGTTTTCTTTAATCCCTACTTAAGGGATTAAAATGGCCATGGCACTCACGCGTCAGTGGTCAACACTTCCCCAGAGGTCTTAAAGAGTCTTAACGACCAGGAAGACCTTAAAAGACTAAAGCTAAATACTTTTCCGCCACTCCTGCCTGGACTAACTTAGCACAAGTAAGAGGCTTCCCACTGAGCAACCTGCAATCTTACAGTCGTCAAAGAAAAACTTTTACTCCCTTTCAAGTAATTGTTGCAATTCTCTATTTTTATTTATTTTTAAATAGTTTAAGCTGTGATATTGATGCAGTTGATGGTGGCGTGGTTGATGGCGCATTTGATGCATTGAGCGATAGTTTGTAGGGCACCGAGGCTGGTCTCCTTACTTCAAGCAATAACAATACCGTACCGACGCTATTTGTTTTTTCTTGCATTGTTCCTGGACGAGAGAAATTATATCCTGTCTCTATTCAAGGTGACGCACGGAGCCTTTTCCGCGAGGCGGAGTCGGGCCGCGTCAGGAAAACTGCCATTAGTAAGACTGGGAGGACAAACTGTTCGCTGTAGGTCAGACTTGGGACCCCTCACCGCGTCCCTCAGTCATTCACTGGTACAACAAAACATGGCTTTATGTGGGCAATGTTTCGCTCACGTGTGAACGAAACGTGCAGATAAAGCCCTGCTGTACTCAAGGTTTCTCTGGCAACATCATGGACTTCAACAATCACCGACCAGGCTGGTCCTGGGAGACGATGAATAACAAATATGTAAATTTTAGGAAAATGAGGATCTAAAGTGGAGGCGCCTCAGTGATGCTGTCCAGCTGCGAGTACATGCTCGGGGAGACAGCTGGAGTACATGCTCGGGGAGACAGCTGGAGTACATGCTCGGGGAGACAGCTGGAGTACATGCTCGGGGAGACAGCTGGAGTACATGCTCGGGGAGACAGCTGGAGTACATGCTCGGGGAGACAGATGGAGTACATGCTCGGGGAGACAGCTGGAGTACATGCTTGGGGAGACAGCTGCGAGTACATGCTCGGGGAGACAGCTGGAGTACATGCTCGGGGAGACAGCTGGAGTACATGCTCGGGGAGACAGCTGCGAGTACATGCTCGGGAGACAGCTGGAGTACATGCTCGGGAGACAGATGGAGTACATGCTCGGGGAGACAGCTGGAGTACATGCTCGGGGAGACAGCTGGAGTACATGCTCGGGGAGACAGCTGGAGTACATGCTCGGGGAGACAGCTGGAGTACATGCTCGGGGATAAATTATGAAGATAAATTATGTAGTATCACAGTCACTAGCGAAAAGGTTATCAAACAGATAGACCGTTTGAAGCAAAATAAATCGCCAGGCCCTGACGAGCTTTTTTTCAAGGGTTCTTAAGGAATGCAAAATAGAACTCTGTGAACCCTTAACTAACATTTTTAACCTATCTCTTCAAACAGGTGTAGTGCCGGATACGTGGAAGATGGCTAATGTAATTCCTATTTTTAAAGCAGGGGACAAGTCGTTACCATCAAATTACCGCCCAATAAGTCTAACATCAATTGTAGGCAAATTACTAGAGTCGATTATAGCTGATAACATAAGAAGCCATCTCGATAGGCATAATTTGATTAATGATACTCAGCATGGATTCACCAGGGGCCGTTCCTGCCTAACTAATTTGTTAACTTTTTCAGTGGGGCTTTTGAGGCAGTTGATAATGATAAAGAATTCGATATCGTTTATTTGGATTTTAGTAAGGCTTTTGATAGAGTACCACATCAGAGACTGTTAAAGAAAGTGGCTGCTCATGGCATTGGGGAAAAGTGTTGTCATGGATCGAGTCATGGCTCACCAATAGGAAGCAGAGGGTGTGCATAAATGGGGTTAAATCGGAGTGGGGATCTGTAACAAGTGGCGTTCCTCAGGGATCGGTTTTGGGCCCGTTGTTGTTTATAATATATATAAATGACCTTGACGAGGGAATTTCTAGTGATATGAGCAAATTCGCTGATGACACGAAGATAGGTAGGATAATCGATTCAGACGTAGATGTCATTGAACTACAGGAGGATTTAGACAAACTCAATTCCTGGTCAGAAAAATGGCAGATGCAGTTCAATGTAGATAAATGCAAAGTTCTAAAGCTCGGGAGTGTCCATAACCCAAGCACTTATAAGTTAAATAACGTAGAACTTAGCCATACAGATTGCGAGAAGGACTTGGGGGTGATGGTAAGCAGCAACCTTAAACCAAGACAGCAATGCCTAAGCGTACGTAATAAGGCAAATAGATTACTGGGATTTATATCAAGAAGTGTTAGCAACAGAAGTCCAGACGTTATATTACAGCTTTATACATCATTAGTAAGGCCTCACCTAGATTACGCAGCTCAGTTCTGGTCTCCATATTACAGAATGGACATAAATTCGTTAGAAAACATTCAGCGTAGAATGACTAAATTAATACATAGCATTAGAAATCTTCCTTACGAAGAAAGATTGAAGACCCTTAAATTACATTCACTTGTAAGACGTAGAATGAGGGGAGACATGATCGAGGTATACAAGTGGAAAATGGGTATTAACAAAGGGGATATAAATAAGGTCTTGAGGGTATCTCTCCAAGAGAGAACCCGCAATAATGGATTCAAGTTAGATAAGTTTAGATTTAGAAAGGATATAGGAAAGTATTGGTTTGGAAATAGGGTAGTTGATGAATGGAACAGTCTGCCTAGTAGGGTTGGAAATAAATGGTATAAAATACCGACACAATGGAAAAATAAACACATAAGCAGTATAATGTGATCCTTTATTGACAACGTTTCGCCCACGCAGTGGGCTTTATCGAGTCACAGTAGGGTTATTGAAGCAAGGACCTTGGGTAGTTTTAAATTTAGGTTGGATAAATTCATGAGTGAAAGGGGTTGGATTTGAGTGGGAATTGCACATGAGTAAATAAAATTATCAAAGCTTATTTTTTGGGTAGCATTGAAAATTAGGTTGAACAAATATTCTGTTGGTGGGATGGGCCAACAGGCCTGCTGCAGTGTTCCTCCTTTCTTATGTTCTTATACAGCTGGAGTACATGCTCGGGGAGACAGCTGGAGTACATGCTCGGGGAGACAGCTGGAGTACATGCTCGGGGAGACAGCTGGAGTACATGCTCGGGGAGACAGCTGGAGTACATGCTCGGGGAGACAGCTGGAATACATGCTCGGGGAGACAGCTGGAGTACATGCTCGGGGAGACAGCTGGAGTTCCTTGGAGTAGGGCAGCAAGGATGTGCTGACCTATTTGTATTTCCGTGGGTCGATTCACGGCTCCTGACCTTGTCTTTTCTTGTTAATTCAATATGATGTTTGTTGCCACTGTCTGAGAATTCAGGACCAAGTAGCTTAGTATTCTAAAACCAGTAAGCCTGGTCGAGGACCGGGTCGAAGGGGCAATGATCCCGGATATGTACACAAGTATTGTGACCGCTGTAAAATACAGACAACAGTACATAGGAAATGAAGAAAATAATCCATCAGGCTGTTGGTTCTGGCTGCATGCTATGTGACACTGCGGAGGAATTGACTGCATATGCATTTTATGGTATTTTATCTGGGCGACGTTTCGTCCTAATTGACAGTGAGAAAACCTCTGGTGGACGAAACGTCTTTTCAATAAAATGTTATAAACCGCACATTGTGTCTTAAGAACATAAGAACATAAGAAAGGAGGAACACTACAGCAGGCCTGTTGGCCCATACTAGGCAGGTCCTTCACAATCCATCCCACTAACAGAAAATTGTAATAATATTGGTAGAATTACCGACAATATGTGAAGTAAAAGGACACAATTGCAACCAACGTGACACTTCACCGTGGCAACGCCTCGCTCTCCAGGAGCCCTCCCAAGCCGCCACAAGCGACACATGGACACAGTTGGCACACATTAACATATTTGTTGATAAATAACACCACTGATATATATATATATATATGCTAGGAATTCGCAAGAGCAGGCGAAATATTCACAAACACTGATCTTGGCGACGGAGACTGACCTACGACCTCATGACAAGGTACGCAGTGCTTACCGACCGTACCACACTGGTCCAATACCTTGGCATCCAGCTTTCGCTAGACGTTATTCCAAGGCAGCCAGCTTTCAGGCAGCGAAAGCTGGATGCCAAGGTATTGGACCAGTGGTACGGTCGGTAAAGCACTGCGTACCTTGTCATGAGGTTCGTAGGTTCGAGTCTCCGTCGGCCAGAGATCAGTGTTTGTGGATATATATATATATATATATATATATATATATATATATATATATATATATATATATATATATATATATATATAAGAAGTTGTCAAGGTCTCTCTTAGAAGACTGTTAAGGGTCTAGTGTTAATTTCTTTTACAAGTCACGTGAAAACATCGAAAGGTCATGAATCTTTTATGCTTATCGAGTTACCTCTTAGACTTAGTGTGCCCATTATACTACTTCTCCCCATTAGGTTCCACCTTCTACCTTGACATAAGAACATAAGAACATAAGAAAGGAGGAACACTGCAGCAGGCCTGTTGGCCCATACTAGGCAGGTCCTTCACAATCCGTCCCACTAACAGAATATTTGCTCAACCCAATTTTCAATGCTACCCAAGAAATAAGCTTTGACAATTCTACCCACTCATGCGCGAGTCCCACTCAAATCCAACCCCTCTCACTCATGAATTTATCCAACCTAAATTTAAAACTACCCAAGGTCCTAGCTTCAATAACCCTACTAGGCAGACTGTTCCACTCATCAACTACCCTATTTCCAAACCAATACTTTCCTATATCCTTTCTAAATCTAAACTTATCTAACTTGAATCCATTATTGCGGGTTCTCTCTTGGAGAGATATCCTCAAGACCTTATTTATATCCCCTTTGTTAATACCCATTTTCCACTTGTATACCTCGATCATGTCTCCCCTCATTCTACGTCTTACAAGTGAATGTAATTTTAGGGTCTTCAATCTTTCTTCGTAAGGAAGATTTCTAATGCTATGTATTAATTTAGTCATTCTACGCTGAATGTTTTCTAACGAATTTATGTCCATTCTGTAATATGGAGACCAGAACTGAGCTGCGTAATCTAGGTGAGGCCTTACTAATGATGTATAAAGCTGTAATATAACCTCTGGACTTCTGTTGCTAACACTTCTTGATATAAATCCCAGTAATCTATTTGCCTTATTACGTACGCTTAGGCATTGCTGTCTTGGTTTAAGGTTGCTGCTTACCATCACCCCAAGTCCTTCTCGCAATCTGTATGGCTAAGTTCTACGTTATTTAACTTATAAGTGCTTGGGTTATGGACACTCCCGAGCTTCAGAACCTTGCATTTATCTACATTGAACTGCATCTGCCACTTTTCTGACCACGAATTAAGTTTGTCTAAATCTTCCTGAAGTTCTATGACATCTATGTTTGAATCAATTATCCTACCTATCTTCGTGTCGTCGGCGAATTTGCTCATATCACTAGTAATTCCCTCATCAAGGTCATTGATATATATTATAAATAACAATGGGCCTAAGACTGATCCCTGTGGAACACCACTTGTTACAAGTCCCCATTCGGATTTAACCCCATTTATGCACACTCTCTGCTTCCTATTGGTGAGCCATGACTCGATCCATGACAGCACTTTTCCCCCAATGCCATGAGCTGCCACTTTCTTTAACAGTCTCTGGTGCGGTACTCTATCAAAAGCCTTACTAAAGTCTAAATAAACAATATCGAATTCTTTATCGTGATCAACAGCCTCAAAAGCTTTACTGAAGAAGGTTAATAAATTAGATAGGCAGGAACGGCCCCTCGTGAATCCATGCTGGGTATCATTAATCAAATTATGGTTATCTAGATGGCTTCTAATAATATCAGCTATAATTGACTCTAGTAATTTGCCTACAATTGAGGTCAGGCTTATTGGGCGGTAGTTTGACGGTAGTGACTTGTCCCCTGCTTTAAAAATAGGAATTACATTAGCCATCTTCCACATATCAGACACTACACCTGTTTGAAGAGATAAATTAAAAATGTTAGATATTGGTTCACAGAGTTCCATTTTGCATTCCTTAAGAACCCTTGCAAAAAGCTCATCAGGACCCGGCGATTTATTTTGTTTCAGTCGATCCAGCTGTTTCATAATCATTTCGCTAGTGACTGTGATATTACATAATTTATCTTCTTCTGCCCCGACCCAGCCAGGTCAGGTTACATTCACTTAAGGAAGGAGCACTGCATCTGACCTAGTAGCACAACCTAGTCAGGACCAATTCACACCCAACCGCACCCACTCATATAATTGTCCAGCCGACCACCTGGTCAGGTCACTTCCACTTAAGGAATTAGTACAGGTCAGGTTACATTCACTTAAGGAAGGAGCACTGCATCTGACCTAGTACAAGCTCACACCCATCCACACCCACTCATGTATTTATCTAACCTATTTTTAAAACTACACAACGTCTTAGCATCTATGACGGTACTCGGGAGTTTGTTCCACTCATCCACAACTCTATTACCAAACCAGTGCTTTCCTATATCCTTCCTGAATCTGAACTTTTCCAACTTGAAACCATTGCTGCGAGTCCTGTCTTGGTTGGATATTTTCAGCACGCTATTTACATCCCCTTTGTTTATTCCTGTTTTCCATTTGTACACCTCAATCATATCCCCCCTAATTCTACGCCTTTCTAGAGAGTGCAGATTCAGGGCCCTCAGTCTATCCTCATAGGGAAGATTTCTGATACAAGGGATCAACTTTGTCATCCTCCTTTGTACGTTTTCCAGTGCATTTATATCCATTCTGTAATACGGTGACCAGAACTGTGCAGCATAATCTAAATGAGGCCTAACCAAAGATATATAGAGTTGAAGAACAACCTGAGGACTTCTGTTAATTTTAATGAATTACAAATTACTTTAATAAACTTCAGAATAATTCCAAAAGAAATCATAAATATTTTACTCCAAAATTCAATTATAAAATTATTAAAATTGTAGTTAATATTTAGTAAAGAGTTGCAAAAACATCAACCTTATTTATATATTAAAATAATAGTCAATATCGTATTTAAGTTTGTTCTTTCAAATTTAAAACATCTTTATATTGCTTTCAGAATTGATTTTTAATGAAACATTTATATTTTAAATTTAAACTATTTATCTTTTTCTTTCTTTTCATTTAACATTCTAAATATCTAGAGTAGTTCAATCTATGAATTTATAAATTCAATGTATTCTTTAAGTTTAATTAGTATTTTGTAATAGTGCCAGAAGCACAAATCTAAAAGTCAAAAGAATAAATAAAAAACATTTCTGTTTTATTTTCTGTATGAAATATGAATATTTATATATTGTTTTTAAGTTTAGATTTTAAAAATTAAATATTTAATAATTAAAATCTATAATTATTTTATTGCATTTTTGCGCAAGTATTTAGATTTTTAAAAACTTTTGATAATCCACCATGATTCTTCAAAAATCAAATTTCTAACTTTTCCCATAAATTTCAATTGCAGTAGAAATTTATTTAAAAGTTGAAAATCTAGTATTTTAGCTAAAAATGAGTTTTGCAGAAAAGCTCAAACCCTTAAAACGTCGAATATGCAATAAAACGATTTTAGCACATTTTTCGATTTTAATGTTTCATGTATTTTTCAAAATATAGAAATATTCTCATATATTGATTTTTTAATTTTAATGGGATTTTTTTAATAATAATTAAAAATATTATATTAATGCATTTTGACATTTAACATTTTAAGATTTTCGAAACTACTTTTTAGAAAAATTCATATGAGTAACTTCCTAAGAAAACATAAAATTTTGCTACTTTTCCATAAATTTCAATTGAGTAGAAATTTATTTAAAGTTTGAAATCTAGTATTTAGCTAAAAATGAGTTTTGCAGAAAAGCACTCAACGCTCTAAACGTCGAAATATGCATAAATCATTTTCATTTTCTGACTTTATGTTTCATGTATTTAAAAATGAAATATATATTGATTTATAGATTTTTAATGGATTTTAAATATAAATAATTAAATATTAATGCTAACTTTTCCCATAAATTTCAATTGCAGTAGAAATTTATTTAAAAGTTTGAAAATCTAGTATTTTAGCTAAAAATGAGTTTTGCCAGAAAACACAAACGCTCTAAAACGTCGAAATATGCAATAAAATCATTTAGCCATTTTTCTGAGCTTTAATGTTTCATGTATTTTTAAAATATGAAATATTAAATATTATTTTAAAATGATTAAAATTAAATATTATAATCATACGATTTTGCATTTACGATTTAGCATTTTCAAGGATTTTCTGAAAACTATTTTTTAGATAAAATACCATGAGTAAGTCAAAGAAAATCATAAATTTTCTTTTCCATAAATTTCAATGCAGTAAAATTTATTTAAAAGTTGAAATCAATATTTTAGCTAAAATGAGTTTTGCAGAAAGCACTCAAACGTCTAAACGTCAATATGCATAAAATCATTTTACATTTTTCTGAGCTTTTAATGTTTCATGTATTTTTGAAATATAGAAATATTAAAAATATTGATTTTTATAGATTTTAATGATTTTTAAAATAGTAAATAATTAAATATTCAAAATGCTATAAAATATTTTATTGATTTTACATTTAGATTAAGATTTTGAAAATATTTTTAGATAAAATCATGATAAGCTCAAAAAAAACATAAAATTTTTACTTTTCCCATAAATTTCAATGAGTAGAAATTATTTAAAAGTTAAACGATTTTATAAATGAGTTTTGCAGAAAAGCCTAAACTTAAAGTCGAAATATAATCATTTTAGCATTTTTTATTTTATTTTATATTTGAATAATATAAATATCTAAAAATTGATTTATAGATTTTAATGGATTTAAAATATGTAAATAATTAAATATTAAATTAAACTATTTTATTGCATTTGACGATTAAGATTAGGATTTTCTAAAAACTATTTTAGATAAATACCATGATAAGTTCAAAAAATCAAATTTACTTTTCCATAAATTAATTTGAAATTATTAAAATTAAATCTATATTAAAATGAGTTTTCAGAAAAGCACTCAAACCAGCTCTAAACGTCGAAATATGCAATAAAATCGATTTAGACATTTTCTGAGCTTTTTAATGTTTCATGTATTTTTGAAAATAATATGAAATATTCTATAATAATATTGATTTTTATAGATTTTTAATGGGATTTTTAAAATATGTAAATAATTAATAAATATTCAAAATGCTATAAAACTTGATTTATTGCATTTTTGACGATTTAAGGCATTTTCAAGGGATTTTCTGAAAACATATTTTTAGATAAAATCCACCTATGAGTAAGCTTCCTAAAAGAAAATCATAAAATTTTGCTATTTTCCATAAATTTCAATTGCAGTAGAAATTCATTTAAAAGTTGAAATCTAGGTATTTTAGCTAAAAATGAGTTTGCAGAAAACACTCAAACCGTTTCTAAAACGTCGAAATATGCAATAAAATACATTTTAGCCATTTTTCTGAGCTTTTTAATGTTTCATGTATTTTTGAAAATAATATGAAATATTCTAATAATATTGATTTATAGATTTTTAATGGGATTTTTAAAAATATGTAAATAATTATAATATTCAAAATGCTATAAAACTTGATTTTATTGCATTTTTGACGATTTAAGGCATTTTCAAGGATTTTCTGAAAACTATTTTTAGATAAAATCACATGAGTAAGCTTCCTAAAAGAAAATCATAAAATTTTGCTAACTTTTCCCATAAATTTCAATTGCAGTAGAAATTCTATTTAAAGTTTGAAAATCTAGTATTTAGCTAAAAATGAGTTTTGCAGAAAAGCACTCAAACCGCTCTAAAACGTCGAAATATGCAATAAAATACGATTTTAGCACATTTTTCTGAGCTTTTAATGTTTCATGTATTTTTGAAAATAATATGAAATATTCTATAAAATATTGATTTTATAGATTTTTAATGGGATTTTTAAAATATGTAAATAATTAATAAATATTCAAAATGCTATAAAACTTGATTTTATTGCATTTTTGACGATTTAAGGCATTTTCAAGATTTTCTGAAAACATATTTTTTAGATAAAATCACCTATGAGTAAGCTTCCTAAAAGAAAATCATAAAATTTTGCTACTTTTCCCATAAATTTCAATTAGTAGAAATTCTATTTAAAAGTTGAAATCTAGTATTTTAGCTAAAAATGAGTTTTGCCAGAAAAGCACTCAAACCGCTCTAAAACGTCGAAATATGCAATAAAATACATTTTAGCAATTTTTCTGAGCTTTTTAATGTTTCATGTATTTTCGAAAATAATATGAAATATTCTATAAAAATATTGATTTTTATAGATTTTTAATGGATTTTTAAAATATGTAAATAATTAATAAATATTCAAAATGCTATAAAACTTGATTTTATTGCATTTTGACGATTTAAGGATTTTCAAGGATTTTCTGAAAAACTATTTTTTAGATAAAATCCACCTATGAGTAAGCTTCCTAAAAGAAAATCATAAAATTTGCTTACTTTTCCCATAAATTTCAATTGCAGTAGAAATTTATTTAAAAGTTGAAATCTAAGTATTTAGCTAAAAATGAGTTTTGTCAGAAAAGCACTCAAACCGCTCTAAAACGTCGAAATTTGCTATAAAATGCAATTTTAGGCCATTTTTCTGAGCTTTTAAATGTTTCATGTATTTTTGGAAAAAAATATGAAATATTCAAAATTAATATTGACTTTTATAGATTTTTAATGGGATTTTTTAAAAATATGTAAATAATTTATAAATATTCAAAAATGCTATAAAACGTTATTTTATTGCATTTTTTGACGATTTAAGGCATTTTCAATGATTTTCTGAAAAACTATTTTTTAGATAAAATATACCTATGAGTAAGCTTCCTAAAAGAAAATCATAAAATTTTGCTTACTTTTCCCATAAATTTCAATTGCAGTAGAAATTCTATTTAAAAGTTTGAAAATCTAGGTATTTTAGCTAAAAAATGAGTTTTGCCAGAAAAGCACTCAAACCGCTCTAAAACGTCGAAATA